>JAVJIF010003708.1:0-204489 GCA_038442645.1 Agave tequilana
CCCATATATCTAGGTATGTGTCTCGGTATCGATCCCAACCCACATACATCCATATATAAGAAAGTCGAGGGTTGTTATCGGAAGCTGATGGAGAACTGATATAGCTTCTTATAGTAGTTCCCATACACCTGGGACCATTTTGGAGGCCCAAAGTCCCCCTAACAGTAATCTGTGGGCCCAAAGTCCCACTAACAGTACCGCCAACATGTCATATTCCCATACTATAGCAAGATATCATTCCGGCATCCATCACTTCTCCCATACCCATAAAGTTGTAGCTTATTAAGATTATCAGGTTACGGAATAAACAGTCATAACAGTAATAGCCCTACAGATTCAAGAGGTGGCCCCCACAGATTCAAGAGGTGGCCCCCACCTTGAGGTGTGGCACTTTGTTCCATGTGGCACTTTGTTCTGAGGGGGTGGATTCTAGAGGTGCCCCCACCGAGTATGGTGTGGCACTTAGTTCCATAAAATAGGCAGGGTTCCCGTAAACAAGATAATCATAAGGTCAAATGTATCTGCTTGGTTTTAAAGGATAGCATGACAAGGTGGTGATATATCACAAGCAATAAAACATAACAATAGATTGATAAAGGCGGGTCAGTCAAGACATAACAAGAGTCTAGTAAAGTGGTGGCATGTCAGGTGATATACATGTGTTAAGGAAAACATGTACTGACGTGTCTGGATCATAGCAAGGCAAGGGGAAACATAGAAGCAAACAGGGTTCAACGACCTCGAAGGGTCTGCCACGCATGGTATAAAATAAAGAAGCAATAATATCACGGCAAGGTACAATATAAGAATGAAACAAGCAGTTGCATGGCAATACATAAACCTGGGAATATGAAGTGACAGAGATGATATACACCAATTAATAGATCATAAAGTACAAGCTATGAAGTATAAGTAGGAATAATATATAGTGCATGTATCAAGGTAGATACATAGTCAAGAAGGAAATCACAATACCAGACAGCCATAAGTTAGTCGACTAGTTGGAATAGTAGTCGACTAATAGAAGGGTTAGTCGACTAGGAAAATAGGGTGGCGACTAATAATGTGTTCCAAGAGTTTGGGTTTCTGTTTCAGGAAGAGTTAGTCGACTAGGTAAAAAGGGTAGTCGACTAACAGGAACTACAAGTCGACTAACAGATCTTAAGTCGACTAAGATTGATATACAGAGAGTTGAGTTTATTTCATGAGTCGACTAGGGGAATTCTAGTAGTCGACTAGGGATATCTAGTCGACTGGTAATAGGGACTAGTCGACTAAAACTGTGAAGTCAAAAAGGTACGTTTCAGCTAAGGGTTTCTAGTCGACTAGGTTCTAAGTCAAGTCGACTAATCATGGTCGAACACAGTGTACAGAACTGAATCTGGTGGTTGTACTTGATAGTCTAAAAATGTGATTTGAAGATGTAAATGTATAAGAATTGTAAATACAAGTGACTTAGGGAATTTGATGAGTCTTGGTGAGTAAGAATACTCACTAGGATTGGTTAGGTGAAGCTTTGTAGTCTTGAAAGGATCCCAAGGTGGAGATGATGGCCTCAATCCAAAGTAGTTGTTGAAGTCGAAGTTGCTTGAGGTGGAGAAGATGATCTTGGTGTTGCTTTGGGAGTTGGTGGTTGAAGATGAAGACCTTGATGATGCCCTATATGAGCTCTTGAAGTTGGAGGTTGAGTTGAGATGGAGGAGGGATTTTGGTGAAGGGTCTTCTTTTGGTGAAGTGAAGAAAAAAAGGAAAAGGAAATGTAAAGGAATGTTTATATATGATTTGGAATTTGTGAGGAGTTGTAATTGAGATGGAGAGAGGGGGTTATTTGCAAAAGGGGGTGGAGGTGAGTGTGCCCTCTCTGGCCACTTGGCCGGCCATGGGAGAGAGAGAGAGATGCATTAAATGGTGGAGGTAGGTGGGAGTTTGTGTGGAGAGGAAAATAGGAATTTTGGTAATTTGGGAAAATTGGAAAAGTGTGTGGCTTGGGAAGGAAGGAAAGAAATAAAGAAAAGGAAAAAGGAAGAGGAATTATAAAGGAGGAATATTTTCATTTGGGCTCAGAATGAAACTGTTGAAAATACCAGAGACTCGTTCAAGTCAAGAATACGGAAAACACATTCGGAAAATACCGTAAATCGCCCGAAATTCAAGTATCTCGGAACGACTCGCAAATTTACCCAAAAATCAATAATAATATATGAAACTCATAGTGAAATCCTTTTACAAAAATACTTTATAGTTTTAAAACTAAAAATCCCGGAATCAGTTACCTACCGACTCCGATGGAATTTCATAAAATTATAAATTCTCAGAAAACGTATTTAAGTAGGAAATGTAATTCTAAAGATAAGTCTAAAGACCATCATAAATTCTAAACAGTTTTGAAACTAAAAATCCGAAATCGGTCAGGCGGCACTGGCGACACCGGTTTTGAAGATTTTCAACTTATCACAGAAAAATCCAGAAAATCATAGAAAATCCAAAATATTGGAAACGATGTTTAAAACTGAAATCGGTTGAATCGGATAACCAGAATGTCTAAAACAAGTAAAACTCTGAGATCGAGTCCCCGGCTCAGACTAAGGCTGACTCCGAGTTCACCGATCCAAATCCAAGGCAAAACAATCATATAAGGAATTCATAATACAGAATAAATACAGAAACAAATCGAAAAAATACGATCGAAAATCTGAATACGAAACTAGTACGTATTCCGGGAACGGGGTATTACACTATGGTCAACTTTTTGACCAATCAAATCTCCTGATGAGATCGGATCAATCTGATCAAATCCAATTAGGATTCAAATATGGCAGGTGATTGCCGCAATCTCTTGACTCTCTTGAAACGAGTAAGAGGATCAGAGAAAATCCTCCAATGATATGGAAAGATCAAAACAAATCGGAAAGATCAACCGACTTGCCCATTTTCTAGCTCCGCAGAAGCTATCCTAGCCTCGCAGCAAGGCTACTTTCCAGATTCAAATAGATTCGGTTCAATCTGTTTCCATATCTTCAAGGGGACGATTATACCCTTGCTCTCCCTATAAATAGCCCGCCAGGGCACAAGGGGAGAGGGCTTCCAGAGATCGGCGATCAATCAAAGTGGGCTTCTGCTCTTAATCAATCCTCTGCTGATCAGAGAATCGGACTTCTTCATAACGCACCGTGCGTTCTCTAATTCAGAGACCTTTCAAGAGAAATACTTCTCTTTTCAGGGTGTGATACCCTAGCAACCTCTTTTCCTCAGGAATCTCCCGGAATCCAGGCGAGAAGGAATTCCTCACAGAAGGCGTTTTGAGAAGTAGCGAGAGGGTTCTACCGATCCTCTATTCTCTGATTCCGGTAACCAGGCGAGAAGGGAATCTCATCGCTCGCATCGTCAAAGGGACAAAGTGGTCGCGGCGCTGATCAGACTCCTATCGGCACACTTCCCCAGAATCTCTGAGGAGATCTACTTGTAATCTTTTTAGAATACTTGTAATTTAGCTCCTCAAACTTTATTTGTAAGTTTTCCCCTTTTTGCAAACATAAAGGAAAACAAGATGGCGACTCCGCTGGGGGAACGTATTCTCCTCTGCTAAGATCAAGTGTCGCAATGCGACGATCAGACCTTCGGGCCTATCTCTGAATTCAACAAAGTCGGTGCAGCCAGAGCTTCTCTGGCTAAATCTTCAAGGAAAGTCTCTGCGGAGACTGAAAAGGTTCCCTGCAAACCTGCTGCGGTGCTCTGGCGCAACAAGGAAGCATGCCCGCAGACCGAGCCCTGCATTCTTAGAACTTGGTCATCCAGATCGACCAAGGAAGATTTGAAGAAGTCCTCTCTCGGGGGTGACCTGACGCTTCGAGCACGGAAGCACAGAAGGTCTTCACGACCAAGGTTTCAAATCAGAAACTAGAGGCAGAATTTTGCCACACCCCACAGCCCCGCGTGTGGCTATTCAGGTTCCTCGTGAACCTAAGCATCTTCCGTCAAGGCGGGTATGGAAGCCCAAGCACAAGTCTCCAACCGAGATTTCCGGTGTAGTCACGCCGAAACTGCGCCTCTCCCGTGAAGAAAAGGGTAAGATGCCTATCTATCCTAACGATGCTGCCAATCATGAAGTCCCGACGGCGATCAAACCGTCGCTCAAATCAAGGCAGCAAAGCCTTCTGACAGAGCCTCGCTTTCACAAGCGAGGCCACCATACCAAAGCATACTCATTGGATCCATGGCCGCGAGGCTAAGGCCAAAGGTCATCTAAGGCTAATCCCCTTCGCGGTGGAATAGCGGATAAAGCACCTCGGCGTGCTCCGCTCTCTAGTTCATCAAGCACTAAGTTCGCACCTGCTGGCGAATCTAGATCTGAAGCACTATTCAGTGCTAATCCCTTTTGCAGGGATAAGAAGAACGGAGTATCGTCCCATGTACACTTCGAAAAGCTTCTCTGCGAAGTTATCCAGCTCTGTTGGGCCTGACCTACGAGAATTCCTGGTAAGCAAGCGGAAGCCGGAGCCCCTCCGAACTACTTTCCCCTGTTGTCAAAGAGGATGCTGACTTGTGACAATCCATTCAACCCGCTGCCGGCTACATCCAACCATGGCTGTATTTCCGCACCGCGGCAATCGGTGTTCGATCGGTTGTCCGCACATGCTCCTAAGAGCATCGCGGAAGGGGCGCCCCCCAGATCCAATCTCCGCCTCCGTCAATATGACCGGAAGAGGTCGAGAGCGACGCAAGGGGAGTCAGACATCTGATGGTCCCTCTTACAGTTCTCCAGATCAGATTATAATCCAGGCCTATGCGAGGTCTCGGTACAAGAAGAAGGTGTTTTCCGAAACCACCAGATCCAGGGTGGCAATACCCTACAATTACGAGCAACCTTCTTTCTCGACGGCCCTGATCCCGCCATCACCCAGGCGATCACCCCAATCATCTGATGGAGAAGATGAAGACAGCGGGTATGCCTCTTCAGTAACAGTCAGTTCTATACGATGGACAAAGCATCGGTCAATATGACCGATAACGCCAATGACGACCTTCGTCGGCGTTGGAAGCTCAGGAGCAGACCTCTAGACTCAGCAAGAGACCCTGACAATATTCAACAGATGCTCGCTCAGCTCCTCAGCAACCGGAATGATGATACCGGGAGTAATCATGACGAGGAGGGACATCTCAGCAATGATCCGCCCAAGACGGAGAGATCTAAGGGAGGCTCTTCCCTGGATGCCGAAGTCCTTAAAGGCCTTCAAGCTCAAATTTCATCCCTGGCTCAGAAGGATGAATTGAAGAAAGTGGGGGTAGTCTGTCCTTACCCACTGGAATGGGATTCGGTGCCATATCCGCCAAAGTTCAAACCACCAACGTTGCATACGTATGATGGTAAGAGCTCGCCCAATCAGCACATCTACTATTTTCGGTCTCAGACTGGTAATGTCATAAGCAACGACGCCATCATGGCTAGGCTGTTTATTGGCACTCTAAAGGGCGTGGCATTCGACTGGTTCTGAAGCCTCCCTCCAGGTTCTATCAATTCCTGGATTGACCTAGAAACTCGGTTCCTCTCTCGCTTCTATGAGGACGACACTGAAGTGACCATGGACAAGCTCCTCTCCACCGTGCAGAAGAAGGGTGAATCTGTCCGTGACTACATTGAGCGTTTCAAAAACTTATCCTTGATGTGTCCAGCAGGGATGCCGTTACCCATGCTCTTACAGACATGCAGGCACATCTTCTTGGATCAAGTAGAAGTTCGCATGGGGGCTGTCAAAGCCCACACTTGGAAGGAATTAGTCGAACAAGCTGAGATAGCTGAGAAGTCGGCTAGAAAGTTCGAGCCATCCGCCCCCAGAGGCAAATGGGGTACGAACCGCAAAGGACGCGGCGACCCGCCTCAGTCTTCCCAGCTAAAGGGAAAGAGATTATGTCCGTAGAGTTATCCGGAGACGTGCAGTCAAAGGCCAAGAAGAGCGGCTTCAACAATCAGGAGCCCAAATTCCCTCCAAAATAGTACTCCTTCAGAGATGATCAGTGGTCACGATATTCCATCTGCTCCACAAAGGGAATAAGCTGAAGCTGCCGGATGCTCGACGTCCTGATGAGATAGGGCGCACAAACGACCCCAAATACTGCCTCTATCATAGGATGATTCACCATCCTACTGACAAGTGTTATGTCCTCAAGACAGGATACAAGCCCTGATTGACGCCGGCGTCCTCACACTGAAGACGGAGCAGAAGAAAGTCACTGCCAATATGGTGACTCTTGAGTTCGGCACAGCCCAAAAAGTCATGGTTCCTGACGGGACCTATCCAGCCCCCGCACCGCGGTTGGAAGTCAAGCATTCTTCAGCCATAGCTAAAAATGACAAGGGTCTCGTTCCCTTGACATTGGAGACAGTGGAAGTTATGTGGATACACCCTGACCTCGTCCAAGACGTACAGCGGACGTCGAAGGACTCCAGCAAAAAGGGCAAGTCCTGCAATGTCATCTCTGTCCTGCCAGATGATGACAACCTTACTTCGGCTTCCCTCAGTGATTCAGAAGGAGAAAAGCATGCTTGCACAGCGCAAGCAGACGCACCTCAACAGACGGGCACCCGGTCTGGGAAGTCGTACCTGAGACAGTATGAGAAGCTTGCTGACGAGACACAACAGCAAACGACGTCAGCACCAACGCCTGCATCCACTCCAGTCCCGACCAAAGGGAGAGAAAAGCCTAAAGAGGCACGGTTCGACCATGTGTTGAAGAAACCGTCAGGCCAAGGGCTTGATACGCCCTTTTCGCTTCGATATACTGGCCCACTTGGCCAATATCCCAGCTCGTATCACAATACACGAGCTCCTGCGTCTCTCCAAAGAGACACGAGAAGCGCTCAGAGATGCTTTGGCAACTCAGAGACTCTTCTGACATGCATACCAGAGGTCTCTAATCATGACGCCCAGTCTTCTTGCCCAGAATGCCATCATATACAATCGAAGGTGCCTGCTATTACCTTCAACGGCGGAAGATATGCTTCTCAAAGATAACAAGCATGATCGACCTCTGTACTACACCGGATATATCGGTTCAACATGCATTGAAAGAGTACAAGTCGATCCGGGTCGGCACTCAGCATCATCCCCAACGGCTTCTCTATTTCCTCGGCATACCACTGTGTACAGGTTGTCCGCAACACTACTACAATATATGGTTTTAACGCCGGGAGCAGCCATCCACTTGGGAAGATTCGGCTCCGTTGCAGAATCGGAAGCCTCAAGTCAGAGGTGACGTGTTATGTCATTGACGCTGACACGTCATATAACCTGCTGCTAGGACGGCCATGGATCCATGCCAACTGGATCGTCCCTTCTACTCTCCACCAGTGCTTCAAATATGTGGAGGATGATATGACAGTACGAACTGTCTTTGCCGAAAGGCAACCCTTTAAAGGCGTAGAAAATTACTTCACCGACGCCCTCCTGTATCAAGAGGCCGACGGAACGCATGAGGAGCCATTGCCAGATGACAGTGAAAGTGGCAATGAAGCGGATTCAGAGTCCGAGGCGGGCATGCCGGCCATTCTGACTGGCGAACCAATTACAGTATGTCTCATTGACCCCAATGTAATGCTCCTTCTGAGGAAGAAGGTGAATGGGTAATTAATGACAATATTTCTTTTGATTATCCTGTGAGCATGCGGTCGATCAAATCCATTATGGATGGTTCTCTGCACATGCCCGTACAATAAGCCAAATGCGGCCATACATCTATGGAGGTCATAGAAGGGGCTACACTGGTGATCCCTCCTTCCAAACAAGGTCAGTCGCCGATAATCTTCGGTAGAGCTCAGCCACGGAAACTACAACTGCAGACTCAACCTCAGAGTCAGATGCTCCACAGTTCTTCCATTATGCACGGCCAGCCCGCCACATTATGAAGAAGATGGGATATAACTTGAAGCAGGGAGGCGGCCTAAACTTTGGAAAAGGGAGGCGCAGTCTAATGCGTAATTTTGTCCCGAAAGGGAAGCCTGCAAATTACTATGATAGTACCCTAGGGGTTGGGTTACGTCACGCCCACTTCATCAGTAACAGTTCAGGTCAAAGACGACGGACCAATTCCATCACAGTCGGCTTCATCCTCCGAGTGGGACTCCGATATCAGCATAGGAGAAATGTTCAAAGGCCTCGCCGCGAATATGACTTCAAGAAGTCAATTGGAACCTGCGGAAGCTGCCAATGGTGAACCATGGGCCCAGCAGTTAAGCCTCCAATGGGAAAAACGGTTCGAACTGCGTGACCCGCCTACTGAAGACAAGGTGATGCAGGTCATCTGGGAAGTCAAGATCATCCCAAACCCATCTTTTAAGTGAAGCCTATCACTTATAGAAAAGGAGGAATTGATAATGCTCGTAAAAGAGTATATAGACATCTTCGCGTGGAGCTATGAAGACATGCCCGGACTCGACCCACAGGTCGCTATGCACCGGCTGAATATCAAGCCCGACGTTAAGCCAGTCAAGCAGCAGCAACGTCGGTTTCGCCCGAACATTATGGAAGCTATTGAAGCCGAAGTTCACAATTCATTGCAAGTGGCTTCATTCGGGAGGAACAACATCCAGATTGGGTGGCTAATATAGTCCCTGTCCTCAAGAAGAACGGCAAAATACAGATCTGCATCGACTACCGTGATCTCAATGCGGCCTGTCCCAAAGATGAATTTCCACTGCCCATCACTGATGTCATGATTGACAACACATGCGGGTTCGAGAGGATGTCTTTCATGGACGGCTTCTCAGGGTACAACCAGATCAAGATGTATCCTGATGACGAGAAGCATACTTCTTTTCGAACGCCATTGGGGGTATACTGCTACACTGTGATGCCCTTCGGACTGAAGAACGCCAGAGCAACCTACCAGCGCGCAATGAGCACGATCTTCTGCGATCACCTCCGGAAGACAGTAGAGTGTTATGTTGACGACATTGCTGTCAAAAGTCGCAACAAAGATGAACATCTTTGCGACCTAAGAACGATGTTCGACATAATGCAGGCTCATCAGCTGAAAATGAACCCGACAAAATCCTTCTTAGGAGTATCCAGCGGCAAATTCCTTGGATTCATTGTCACGTCAAAGGGATCCATCTTGACCCGGACAAAGTCAAGCTATCCAGAGCATGCATCCGCCAAGGAACCTCAAAGAGCTCAGAGGCTTGCAAGGCAGGTTGGCCTACATCAGAAGATTCATTGCAAATCTCTCAGGCCGCTGTCAGCCGTTCACCCGACTCATGAAAAAGGGTACTGCCTTCATATGGGACCAAGCTTGTCAAGAAGCTTATGAAGACATCAAGAGGTATCTCACAAACCTCCGGTCTTAGTAGCCCTACATCAGGAAAACCATTCTTGCTTTATGTAAAAGCTCTGGACTACTCCCTCGGCGCCTCCTCGCTCAAAAAGACGGCAATGGCCACGAGCAGGCCATTTATTATCTGAGCAGGACTCTCATAGGAGCGGAATCTCGCTACAATCCTGTTGAAAAAGAGTGTTTAGCTCTCGTCATTGCCGTTCAGAAGACACGACATTATCTGGTTGGCTAAACCATACATGTCATCTCCAGGGTGAATCCTTTACGTCTTCTTATGACGAAGCCAGGGTCACTAAATTCAAGATTGGCTAAATGGGCACTTCTGCTGTCTCAATACGACATGACCTTTATTCCTCAGAAGGTGGTCAAAGGCCAAGCCCTTGCAGAATTCTTGGCTGCTCATCCAGTTCCGGAGCATTCAAACTCCACGAAGACATCCCTGATGAATCTTCGAGTCCAATGCAACTTCAGTAGAGGAAGTATGACAGATGTTCTTTGATGGAGCATCGCGAATGGGTCCTAAAGCAAGATTATTGCCGGGTGGGGGTCGTGTTTATCTCCCCACAGGATCATGTCCTTCCCAGAGCATTTTCTTTGACAGAATCATGCTCCAACAATGTAGCAGAATATAATGCTCTGCTCATTGGTCTCCAGCTCGCCCATGGATGGGGGTACGCTACCTTGAAGCTTATGGCGATTCAAAACTGATCATCAATCAGGTTAAAGGCGAATATGAAGTCCGCCATGAGGACTTGGTGCCTTATTACCATACGGCCATTGAGTTGGCTAACCTATTAAAGGCTTCTACATCGGGCATGTGTCCCGATCTCAAAATATCAAGGCGGATGCCCTCGCTGCATTAGCGACGATGCTAGCCTTACCGGCCGACACCGAGTATCACCTCACAGTCGCGACCCGACACCTCGTATGCTCTAAGCATATGCTGAAAATCCAAGAGGTCCATAATGTCTCTGCAGACCTTGAGCCGAGGGATTGGCGCTTCCCTCTCATTGACTACGCTCTGCACGGATTGCTCCCTGACGATCCTAAAGAAGCGGCGTCCATCAGACGAAGGTCCCCCCGTTTCTATTACGATCCTACTCTGAAGACGCTCTACTACCGTCGTTCATATGACGGTGGTCCTCCTTCGGTGCCTTTCTCAGTCTGAGGCACAGCAAGTACTCAAAGAAGAACATGACGGCATTTGTGGAGCCCACCAGCCGGGTCCAAAGCTTAAAGACAGGCTGCACAGACTTGGGTACTACTGGCCGACCATGATGGCCGATGCCACCCAATATGCACGAAGGTGTAAGGCGTGCCAGGTCCATGCAGACTTCATACACCAACCTTCGGAGTTGCTCCACCCTACTACTGCTTCATGGCCATTTGAAGCATGGGAATCGATGTCGTAGGGCCAATCAGCCCTCTTCGGCAAGAGGTCACCGGTTTATCCTAGCAATAACCGATTACTTCTCAAAGTGGGCAGAGGCATACGTTGGCCGAAGTTAAAACCTCCAATCTAGTTAGCTTCATCAAACACCATGTCATCCATCAATTTGGTGTCCCCAGGCGGATCATCCATGACAATGGTCCCAATTCGTAAGCCAAGGGTTCTATCGGTTCTGCGATAAATACCGAATTCAGAATGTGGCTTCATCGCCTACAATCCTGCCGCCAATGGCTTGGCAGAGGCATTTAACAAGACGATCATCAAGCTGCTCAAGAAGTTCGTCTCCTCGAATAAGCGAGATTGGGACGAAAAGCTGGGTGAATGTCTCTAGGCTTACCGGACCAAGGTTCGGACACCGACAGGCAATACGCCTTTTTCCCTGGTATATGGGTGCGAAGCAGTCCTCCCATTGGAAATCCAGGTGCCATCATTGCGGGTAGCCTTGACTACTAGATGACATCAGAAGACAATGATCGCCTGCGTCTTCAAGAGCTCGAAGCCCTAGACGAGAAGCGGCTCCAAGCGCAGCAACACATCGAGCTATATCAGGCTCGGATGTCAAAAGCCTTCAATAAGAGGGTCAAACAGAGAGTCTTCCAAAAAGGAGACCTGGTCTTAGCCGTCAGACGACCAATGATCATGACGCACAAGACCAAAGGCAAATTTCAGCCTAAATGGGAAGGACCGTTTGTAATAGAAACAGTCTATTCAAACGGGGCATACCGCCTTATGAATGCAGGTAGCGACCTACTCATGATGCCGATCAATGGCAAATTCTTAAAGAAGTATTATCCTTAGTCGAGGATCCTTCTCTCGATCAAGTTAACATTACACCTCTGATCGAGATCTCCGTGTCCGAAGCACGCACAAAGAGAGCCTTTCTCTTCCTCCAAGTGAGGTCATACAGCCGAAAACCAACAGGAACCTGGCCGCGCGCACGGTTATCCTAAAAGAGAATCAAGGTTATGCAGACATTAACCTAATATCCAACATCCTTAACGATTAAGGGTAGAGGGAAATGTTGGCCTATAAGCCCAACATAAGTCCTCGACAACTCATCATGCTGAGGGGAATAGCATGGCTAGCCCAACTCAAACGGTAGTTGGTAAAGGCATATCACCCGTTGACAGCTGAGGGTTTGCTAAAAATTCTAAGGGACCTGTTCCCATTTGATCCCTCTCCAAAGTCACCTACCAATTCTCATCCATAGAATGGCAGGTCCACATATACATTTCGCTGTCACGTTAACATTAAACCTATGACAGTGATTCCCTCGTTTCTCCCTGTGAGAACGAAACCTCCAAAATCACTTACCAATTCTCATCCATAGAATGGTAAGACCACATAAACATTTCGCTGTTACGTTAACATTAAACCTATGACAGTGATTCCCTCGTTTCTCCCCGTAAAAACGAGACTTTTTCAAACTCCATTACAATTTTGAGCTTGTTGACATTTACAAAAGACAAGTCTCAATCTTGAGCCCTGTTGACATTTACAAAAGACAGGTCTCGATACTTATTGACATTTACAAAGATAAGTATCACTAATTTTTGGGAGCTTGGTGGCGTCTCATCCGGTTATGTCATTGCGACCTCTGAACCAGTGACAGCCAAGTCTCAATCTTGAGCCTTGTTGACATTTACAAAAGATAGGTCTCGATACTTGTTGACATCTACAAAAACAAGTATCACCTATTTTGAAGCTTGGTGGCTTCTCAACCAGTTATGTCATTGCGACCTCTGAACTGGCAGATAGCCAAGTCTCATCTACCATTGAGCTTGGTGGCGTCTCATCCGGTTATGTCATTGCGACCTCTGAACCAGTAGACAGCCAAGTCTCAATCTTGAGCCCTGTTGACATTTACAAAAGACAGGTCTCGATACTTGTTGACATCTACAAAAGACAAGTATCACCTATTTTGAAGCTTGGTGGCTTCTCACCAGTTATGTCATTGCGACCTCTGAAGTGGCAGATAGCCAAGTCTCATATACCATTGAGCTTAGTGGCGTCTCAGTTGGTTACGCCATTGCGACCTCTGAACCAGCAGACAGCTAAGTCTCAATCTCGATACTTGCTGACATTTACAAAAGGCAAGTATCTCCCCTTTTAGCCCCGCAAAGGCTGACCTCGAGACTGGTGACGTCCCATTCGGTTATGTCATTGCGACCTCTGAACCAACAGACAGCCATGCCTCATTATCCAACAAACAAAGACGACAAAGAAAGAATTTATTAAATTCCAAAAGGATGGGATACATGGGAGAGCCTATAGGCGTACATGATAAAATCGGATCCGATCTCTGAGCGAAGCTAGCCTCGTCCTCCTGTTATCAGCAGCCTGGGCCAGCGCCTGTGATCTCAGCTCAGCCTCATCGAAGTCCACCGCCTGAGCCAGACGAGCCTCGACCTCCGCCAAAGTCGCCCTCTGTGACGACTCCTGCCGCGCCAGTTCCTCACTTTGAGCCCTAAGCTGCTCAAGCCGCGCAGTCTCTTCAAGACGCACCGGTGTAGCCTTGGATAAGAGGAGATTTGCTTTTCTGATCATCTCCTCGGCCATCCTAATCTTATCTTCGGCATCAAGAAGAGCACTGGTGGAAGCGTCATCGCACTCCCAACCTCTGCTTGCCTTGCTTCCAAGGACTTCAAGTCAGAGGAGATAGCCTCAGCGGCCTCTTGAGCAGCAAGCCAACTTCGCGCCTTTGCGCGACAAGATGTGTGAGCCGCTCATCAGCTAAAGACGCCGGGTCGGAACGATGGAGACGGCGCCACTCCTCTACGTCCTTCTCAAGGTTATCCACCAGGAGTTCCAGAGCAGAAGCCTGGTGATACCCCTCAAAGTCCCGGATACACTCAATGCCACGGGAGAGGACCATCTTCAGCTTCGAGAATGGCACAGCGAGCCCTTCAAGACTAGACCGATAGTCTGCTCAAACTGTTATAGAAGCTGTCGACCAGATTACCGATGAAGTCATTCTCAGCTTCATCACCCTTGAGGCAACCTCGGAGCAATCTACCATCCCAGTCGACACCGCCACAGAAGAAGAAGCGGGAACATCGACAGCAGCAGGGCAAGCCAAAGGTGACCTCGGCGGAGTCCTCAGCGACACCAGCACACCAGCCACCGCGGAGGTAGGACTGGCAACCACCTCCTGAGCAACAGGCTCGACAATCAAAGTCGGGGAAATAGGGTCCACGATCACCCTCAGCCCCGCACTGGGCAAAATTGCCGGCACCTCACTCGGTGATGTGATTGGAAGTGAGGATACCTTCGGGACTGCCGCTCCTTCAGCCTCTCGCCTTTCAGCTGACGTGGGCTGATAGAAGGCAAGTCGCCATACAACACGTCCAACATGGCAACATCCGCCGTGGACGAAGCACTCAACTCACCCTCTGATCTTCCGGGGAATCCTCCGGCTCCTTCAAAGCCGACGCATCTTGAGGCCGAACACCTGCAACAAAGCCATGGTCAAAAAGCAGATGTAGTAAACAAGAGGAGATCAAGAGGTTGTCATTTTACCGAAGGCTGATGTTACTTCGTCAGCCGCATCAGTCTCTAGGGTTCCATCGCGAAGTTCTTGCCAGAATCAACGCGGATAGCCGGCCTGCTTGATTCATCCGCAGACCACCCGATAGAGCTGGATGCCATAGGACTTCCTTTAGAAGTCCCAGCGCCCGAGAGACCAATGTCGGCCGCATCACCTCCAGACTCCTCCGAGCGAGCAAAGGAACCAGCTGCAGTTCCATAAGCGAATAGAGGAGCATACTGGTCCCCTTGCTCCCCATGCTCCTCAGCTCCTGCAACAACAAGGCAGATGGTGAGTTTTTAGAACACATCAAAGGCGCATCATGCAATCTTACCAGTTTCGGTTCAGCAACCGACGACTCAACCCCTAATGGAGCAGCAGGATGAGGCGCCGCAGAGAGCCCACCCTCTACCACGATGTAGGAGTCTGGCGACGGGGCCTCTTCGCCGACGACTTCCTATGGGATTCACTCCCACGCTTCTTTTGAAGTGGACATCAGAGTCCTCTTCCTCCACTTCTTCCACATGTTGTGGGGGAGCTGTCCCCACTACACCAGAACCGGCTTCACGAGTATCGGCTTCAGGGCATCAACCCTCGTCTCTGCCTCAAAGCGAGGGCTCCCCGCATCAGAAGCCTCGCTGTCATCTGCAGCGATGACTCCTCTATGCCAGGAACACGGACTCGTTTGCCCTCCTTCTTATTAGAAGCCTTCTGCCTCATCCGATGAGAAATTAACTTCACACCCGAACGGTTGGCATTAAACCCAGCAGGTGTGGAGTTCGAAGCTGCATACCATTGGCAGAAACACAGGGTCGTCCAAAGGCCGGGATCCCTCAGTCGGCGTGCGTAGCCACGCTCCAGTGCCATCCGCGGTAAAGAACCGCCAAGCACGAGCCCCATCAATGAGGCTCCCCATGAAAGCCAGGTCCGGGTTGGGGTTGCCCACATACAACTGGTCATACCCAAATTGGCGGGCAAACCGGCTCGGGACGTAGGGCTCCACGTAGCAGGTATCCCCACTCCTGTACAGCAAATGCGAGGGCCGGATACAGACCAGCCACTCGAAACACCCCCGACTCATGGGAGACCGACCTGACTCCACATCATGGAATTCCTCGTTGTATCCTGACCCCGCAGGCGAGGAAAACAACGGAACAGGCTATAAGCGTCATAACGACGCACTAACTTACGGGCCTCAGCCACATAAGTTTTCTGCCACGAATGGCCTTCAAAGCGACGGAGAAGCGCCGTTTGAACACCCTGCGGAGGGTCTTCCCCAGCTCCAATCAAACTGGGGCAGTGCAAGGCGAACCACGCCATCAAGTAGGTGTATGGTAAACCTACCCTAGGATTGGGTCCGTCACAAGGCAGGACGGCACCCTTCCCTCGCCTTGACGCCATTGGCCTGCAGAAAGCCTCCGTCAGTACACGAAGGCCCCTCTGAATACAACACATCATGCCGGGAGAAGACCCAGACGGTGGCCATGGACCAAGCGGACGGCAGGCAGCAGCACATTCGGGTGGACGATGTCACCCGAAGAAGAAGGCACGACACACTTCTTTAACCAGATGGTTAAGAAGCCGGCCAGCAACGCCTTGCGAGACATAGGCCGACGGGCCTGATGGTGAAAGCTCCGAAGAACATCACCCTTCCCGAAAGACCATCATCTTCTGTCATGACGATGTCCTTTTCAGCATGCACCTCCATCCTTACCAAGATGTCTTCTTCAGCAACTCCGCAATGAGCTGCCTCAGGCGCACTAGTCATATCCGGGAACAAGTAGTTCCCCCAGCTCTTCAAGCTCTTCGAGCTACCCTTGCCACCAGTGTGGATGCTGGAACAAATGTGCAAGTGGCACATCAATTCCCGATATGTCTCAAGCAAAGCAGGCTCTTGCTTCTCCAGGAGAGCCAACTCCGCCTCACAGGGAAAGTACTCTTCGTACGGAAGAGACCCGAAGGGCAAAGCAGAGATCTCCCGCATCTCGTACAGGGCCATGCCCAACTCACCAACCGGGGTGAAGAAAGTCCCCGAGGCCGGGCAGTACAACTCAAGGATGGCGTAGAAGCACGCCACCTTCATCTCGATGCCGTAGCAGGTCGCCCTGACGGCCTCATGGAGGTTTAACCTCTCTAAGTCCCCCTCAAAATGAGTGAGGATATAGTTGGTCAACTCCGCCCACCACGATCTAGGAGGGTGGACCCAACCGGGAGTCCTAAATCGGTGGCAGGGTAATTCCCGTCAACTTCGCAGAACTGAGCGCCAAAGGTCGGCGCCGCAGCTAGGTTCTCTCCTACTGGAAGGTCCCGCAATACCTTCCCAGGGTATAGCCCCATTATGCTACGAGGATGGCCGCCCTCGATAGCCGGACTGGAATGTCAACCTCCCGACACTTACAGACTCGGCATTTAAGCTCACGCCCCACGCCATCTTCCGAGCCTGAGTCACGCTCGCGAAGGAAGACAAAGTAAAATGCCGCTTAGTGGACGGGAGATAGAATCTCTCGCCGTCCAACTGGAAGATCCACTGGCCTTCACCGGCCTGCAGCTGGTGATCGGGATCAGGTGCAGCATCCCCGAACATGAAGTCAGGCTTTCTGTAAGCCTGACGGTCGATATCTTCAAGCGGAGCCATAGTCAAGATGCTCCGCATGGCCTGCGGACGACCGTCCTGGATAAGCGTATCCCGTACAAGGGAGCTCGGCTCGCTGAACAATGAAACCTGCCCATAGAACTGCAAGCTGATGTTTCCGCCTGCTCTCGACTGGCTAGACCGAACAGACTGTTCTGGAGGCCGGAGGCGTAATGTACTGCAAAAACAGAAGTGAACTATGATTAGTTCACCAATCAAGTGGATGCGAAAGCATAAAAATTCACTAAGGCATAGCCTCGCCCAGCAAGCAGGCCCTGCAAGGCGATAGCTTTAAAAAAGCTTCGCTTCATGGATAAGACTGCATCGTTGCAGAAAATATCCAAAGCGCCAACTTCGCTTAAAGCAGGAAGTGGCATAGCCCTAAGGGCTGACGTCATCAAAAGGACATCATGGTCAACAGTCGTCCTTCGTGGCCACGACTGAAGGAACAGACCCATATCCTGTTCCTCAACAGGATGGAGACTGCCCAAGCAATGGCTTCCTACGGAAGCCTAAAAGAAGAACTGTTCAGTTCTTACTTCCCTGGTGCAAGGAAAATAGGGAAGTTCAGGGAAACGAGTTCCCTAATGAGGATGGATCCCATTCGATCGTCCTAAATAGCCAAATGACCGGCTCCAAAGGAAAAGAGACCTCGGTCTCCAATCAGACAGGAAAATTCCTTACCGGTGACTGGTCGCTCGATGACCGGAGAAGAAGGCCCTCCACCGCAGAAGTCGCCACTTCTTTTCCCGCTCGTCTTTGGGCGCCATTAAGACTGCAAAAGTTCTCAAAGTACTCTGAGTAAAGAAGGAAGAAGAAGATGGAAAGACAGAAACTTCTCTGAAAAAAGAAAGGAGATCTTTTTTCTGTTCAGCCCGATCGGGCTTTTTATAGGCCAATCAGCGCCTAAATTGAGGCCTCGAAAAAAGGGCACATGCCGCCGTTTCGAATTAATCGAAACATCGCCCGAAGCGCCTGAGGCGCTTTCCCAAGGGGCGACGGTTTAACCCCATTAAGGTTAACTTCGCACAGGAGCAAAGTGCGGACTTCGCACGATCCTTCAAGGGCTTAGCCGAGAGGCCTACCTTAGCCCTCTAAAAAGCGTGCTGCTCGCGGTACACACCAATCTCGCGAAGATCATTCGAAGAAAGGACTATGTCCTTAGCTCCGCACACAGTCTAGCCCAGCCATGGCCGAACT
Source organism: Agave tequilana (assembly GCA_038442645.1). Classification (NCBI taxonomy): domain Eukaryota; kingdom Viridiplantae; phylum Streptophyta; class Magnoliopsida; order Asparagales; family Asparagaceae; genus Agave; species Agave tequilana. Next base: position 18,136 of record JAVJIF010003708.1, read on the forward strand.
CCCAATGAAAGCAAGCAAAAATCAAATGAACAAGAGATGAACTTTCATTGATAGAAAGGGTACATTTGGTACTACATCAAAGTTGTGTTTTATATAACACACCAAGTTGCCTAACAAGGTCATTTGCATAAAAGGCATACAAGCGGTTTTATCTGCTCCCAGGCCAGACCAACGGGACAGGAAGGGCCTTCCTCCTGCATAAGACCGTAATCAGTGGTGCCGCAAGGACACGGTCATTTTTTCTCCACAAAATGGCAGATCTTGCCAGGCCATTTTTTGTTGAAGCCTGGCAATAAAAACCTATCGCCGCCACACGATAGATCACGTATAATGGGAATTGGCAGTGGTACCAGTAATCTAACAGGCGCGATATCCGCTTTCCTGAAGTGGATCACCCCCAAAGGCCACTAAAGTTGAAAGTCGGCAATGATGCCGGCGATCCCACAGCGACGCCCACTATCTTTAAGCGGATCTTCTCCGATAAAGGCGGCGGCCAGCCTCACCTCAGAACGAATCATCTCGGATAAGAGGCTGCCACAGCCCCTGGGACATGCTCCCGCTGCCCCGAATTGTTCCTCCTGCTTAAAAGTAAAGCTTCAACGGGGAAGCATAAGGCGATTTCATGGTTTCTTCCATCAAGTTACCAGACTGGCAAACATAGCTCACTGCAAGGCAAATTGGAGCAAGTTAGCAGTTAAGCACAGAAAAAGCTGCAAAGATATTAAGTCAGATTCTTGGGCGGCAAAGCAATCCGACTTCAGCAGAGGACAAGCTCCGCCTGCACAGCAACTAATGGACTAGCTCAGCAAACGCCAAGTCCTAGCCTCACCTATATGGCAAAATCAGACTGATCTTGTGAGATACAGTCTCAACATTCACCAATATGGCAAGACCGGCTCAACTCTTGGAGAGACCAAGTCCCAAGTCCTGCCTGCGCAGCGGACTTAACATGTAGTGAACAAATCAAGATGATAGCTTCACAGAAAGCTATGATGAGATCCTTCTCTGCAGCAGCCAATTGCAAGATGAAGATCAGGGAAGCTAATCCCTGAAGCAGCTGTCAAAGGGAGATGAATTCCCTAAAATCGGTGAAGTCGTTGAACGATTAAGACTTACCGGTCCTTGGCCGGGTGGTAACCAGAGTGGGCTTTCCCACTAGTTCAGAGATCTGAGTATCTCTTTCAAACCAAGAGAAGAGAAGAGAGGCAAAGCACTTCTCTTCAGAGGACCTCAAGTGTCCTATTTATAGGCCCCATGGCCTGAGTGCGACCACCCCAAGCGTGGAAGCACGAGCGCATTCAAGGCATTTATTGCGCCTTGATGGAAGGGACGGTTTTCCCCTTGGAACCATGCAAAGGGAGAAAACGTCTCCCTCATAAAAGGCACTTATGGCGCCTTGAATAAAGGGAATATCCTCCCTTGGAACCGTGCAAAGGGAGAAAACGTCTCCCTCATAAAAGGCACTTATGGCGCCTTGAATAAAGGGAATATCCTCCCTCGGAAACGTGCAAATCGGAGAATATCTCCCTCGATCAGCGCGAAAGAAGGAATGATCCTCCTCGTAACCAGCCCACGGCAGTTGGCTTTGAAAAGGCAACAGGAGTTCCACAGCGAACTTATTTCTTGGAAGCCCAGATACGGAGCTACCCCGACGCGAAGCTACTCGCGAACCAGTGCAATTCTTCGGCGAATGCATCCCAAAGCAGGATTGAAGGCGAAGCTGAACTCAACCATCATGGCGACGTTCATACTCCACACACCACCAATCAAAGCAGTTCAAAGTATTTCAAAGTCTGAGCCATTGCAGACTCTTGAAAACTTTGAAGGGGGGTCTTGTTGACACTTAAAAAAGACAAGATTTTTATTGGTCTGAACAATGTCTAAACTTGTTGACATTTACAAAAGACAAGTGACAGACGAGCTGAAGACCAGTTTCCACCCGTCTCCGAGGGACAGGGAAGCAACTTGGGCTCCACTGATCCAGCAAGCAGAACAGTGAACCCGGATTGTTTCTAAACAGACCTCAGTAGGTCTAAAATGCTAGCATCTAGCATTACATTAGCCCAAGGAGATAACCTCGTTTGAGAGGCTAGCATCATTCAGAGCATCGCCAGGAAGCTAACTGATAGCTTCACCGAAAAGCCTCTTTTCGGACCTCGCCAAGAGTTGCCTCTAGCTCCGCTGTGAGTTCAAAGCGGGCATCGCCGTTATTGGTTTACTATGGTCAACTTTTTGATTAATCAAATCTCCTGATGAGATCGGATCCAATCTGATCAAATCCAATTAGGATTCAAATATGGAAGGTGATTGCCGCAATCTCTTGACTCTCTTGAAACGAGTAAGAGGATCAGAGAAAATCCTCTAACGATATGGAAAGGATCAAAACAAATCGGAAAGATCAACCGACTTGCCCATTTTCTAGCTTCGCAGAAGCTATCCTAGCCTCGCAGCAAGGCTACTTTCCAGATTCAAATAGATTTGGTTCAATCTGTTTCCATATCTTCAAGGGGACGATTATACCCTTACTCTCCCTATAAATAGCCCGCCAGGGGCACAAGGGGAGAGGGCTTCCAGAGATCGGCGATCAATCAAAGAGGGCTTCCAGAGATCGACGATCAATCAAAGTGAGCTTCTGCTCTTAAATCAATCCTCTGCTGATCAGGAGAATCGGACTTCTTCATAACGCACCGTGCGTTCTCTAATTCAGAGATCTTTCAAGAGAAATACTTCTCTTTTCAGGGTGGTGATACCCTAGCAACCTCTTTTCCTCAAGGAATCTCCGGAACCAGGCGAGAAGGAATTCCTCACAGAAGGCGGTTTTGAGAAGTAGCGAGAGGGTTCTACCGATCCTCTATTCTCTGATTCCCGGAACCAGGCGAGAAGGGAATCTCATCGCTCGCATCGTCAAAGGGACAAAGTGGTCACGCGCTGATCAGACTCCTATCGGCACACTTCCCCAGAATCTCTGAGGAGATCTACTTGTAATCTTTTTAAGAATACTTGTAATTTAGCTCCTCAAACTTTTATTTGTAAGTTTTCCCCTTTTGCAAACATAAAGGAAAACATCTAAGGGAACCCCCAATATATAGGCATCCAAAAACTAGCCGTTGGGGTCTAAATCAGCAGTCTGGACTGCTGGCGGTCGGCCGCCCGGTCGACCGGCCAATGGTCAGATTTCTGACCGTTAAGCCAGCGGTCGACCGACCGGTCAACCGTTGCCTGGCAAATTGATTGGAGTCATTATGCATCATTTTCTACCACCATGCTATACTTTATATGAATAAAGAGTTAATTTTTACTGCTTTTTTCTCTCTTTTTTCAGGTCCAATGTCTAATGGAGAAAGAGGCCCAACAATTGTGATTTTTAGGAATTAAAGAAGCATTTAAGAAGCCCACAAGAGAAAAGCCCAAGTCTGAAAAGATTCAGAACGTATTCTCAGTTTCTACAAGATCCAACTGAGGATACGAGATGCAACAGAAAGGCACAAAAATTGCTAGCGCAGCGGCCAAGAAACGGCCGCGGACCCGCGGCAATCTTTAGGTCGTTACTTTAGCGTTTGATCCGGAGACTAAAGTAGGATGACCTCCTCGCATGAAGACTATAAATAGACCCCTAGGACCTCTGTAATCAAAGAGGAGAAAAGAGCATTATTTTATAGGGAAATTGTTAGGGTTTCTCTAGGTTTTCCTTTTAGTCTCTTATGTAATTTTCTTTTTCTCCTTCTAGAATTTAGAAAAGAGAGAGTGAGAGTGAGAAATCTTTGTAATTGGAGACGGTGACAACGCAATACAAGGATCGAGCTTTCAATATTCATCTTCTCTTGTTCTAGTGCATTGTTTTTCTTTTAAGCTTTTACTTTCTTTTATTTCACTTCTACAACGAATTGTCTTTTGTTCTTTATTTATATGTCTAGCTAATTCATTAACATGACTAACTAACTTTTAATTTTACTAACTACTAACTCTTGGGTGATTGTTGACTTATATGATTCTTGAGATACTATCTTCTTTCAAGTCTTGCAAATTACAAGTCTATATCACTCCCAATGAAGATGAGTTGCTTTTTATTCTTTGCAAATGCTAAGTTTTCCCTCTATATGACTCATGTGAGCCTCACTTAGAGCCTTGTCTTTAGAACAAGTGCCATGATGGAACATGAAGATGGAGCACTTCACTATGCCAATGACTACATTACAAGTTCTTATTTCATGCTTGCTTTATTATAGCTTTGATGGACTAATGAATCTTGTATGTTTCTTAGCATCGTTAAAAGTGACTATCCTTGTTCCACTAATGAAGATCTATATAGGGAGCCAATGATTCAAGGAGGCAACTAGCCTAGATGAGAAACACCTTTGACATGGGACAACACAAGGACTTGGTAAGGCAAGACATACCATTGCCGATGATTCAATATGAGGCATGCATCACCCAACGAGAGTAGTAAGTTAGTAAATTATAATGTTAGTTAGTCATGATTTCTCTTTATATTATTCTTAAAAATCTCTCTTAAAAATCTCTCTTCTAAAAACTTCTTCTTTTTCAAACATCTCCGTTTTCCTTCATCTTTATTCTCGTTTCTTCTCTTATTTTACACAACACCCAAAGATTTTCCACTCACCTTCCACATCGTTTTATTTTCCATTTCTTAAAACAAAGAAGAACCTTCGTTTTTCTTCACAAAGATTTCAATACAAACCTTGAATGTTTCTATCCCTAACCCTCCCTGCGGATATGACCCGTCCTAGCTTATGCTACGAACGGTAATTCGGAAGGAGCAAAGTAAACATGCACAAACATTCAAAGTTCTTGATCATCGGTACACGACAACCAACGGTTTACTCTAAACTTTTTTTCAATACAATTAATCCTTCCGAACAAATTTTTGGCGCCGTTGCCGGGGAGGGTAATAGTTTTTGTTGAATTTTGGAACTGAAACGAATTTTTCTTCTCTGTTGCAGGTTACAGGTCAGAGAAAGCAGAAAAGAAGATTGCAATAACATATAAGTGGTCTTGGGCCTCTGTTCTAGAAAGTAGAGACCAAGTACCCTTTGAATTGCCGCGTTTGCTCAGCTCTGGCCGCGGAACCGCGGCAAGAAAGAGTTCACTACTGACTGGCTTTTTGCAGGGCTACTTGCTTTGCAAAATTAGAGTTTTCTGCATGCTTTATTTCTTATATGCTATCACCAGGAGCCTGCTAATAAACCAACAGTAAAACACTTGTTGAAAAGTTTAAAAATTGATTAGACGTTTGCATTTTAGGCACGTGTCTTTTCAATTCATTTACTTTACTATTGAAGAGTGCTGGAGCAAGGTACGTACGCATTGCATTCAGAATAGAACTCATTTCTTGGTTGATTTATATCGCTTTGAGTGAATCTTGTTTATCTTGTACACTTGCACAAAATTGATTTTAAGGGCAATACCCAATAACAAGATAAGGTGGGGATTTAATCACCCTTCCTTGGCCCAAAAATTAGATTCCAAGCACTCACAATCCCAAGCTTTTTAATAAAATTTGATAGACGTTGGCCCCTAGGGACATCCGGACTCGTTAAGATATCAGCTGAGGTTGGAAATTATTTTTGATTCACACTCCAGTCAAATCAGTGACTAAGGTTGGGGATTGAGGGGCGAAAACCCGAAGGCTGGTGGTTTGGCTTAATTAGGCCCGTCGCTTCTGCGCGGATACCTCCCACCAATCTTGCCCCCACCTGGCTGATTAGCTGTGGTCTGACTCGAGCAATAACCTTCTTCGGTTCATCGAACAGTTAGGAGTCGTCTAGGTCCAGGAATCCTAGATAGCTGGTGATTGTTTTTTCTTTTTCTTGTTTGTTATTTTTCTTTTTTCGCTTGATTGCTTGGTGAACGTTGTCTGTGATTGTGCATGCAAGAGTGGTATCGGGACCCAATTTCAGCAAGACTTGTTAGGACTTCTACACTTGCACAAACACCACTTCCTAACACAAATCAATCATGGCCAACAACACTTCTCTCCAAGACAAGTTCTATCCCATTCGTACTTCACTTCCGTCATGTATTCTTTTACTTGAAGCAACTAGGAACAATTTTGAGCTTAAACCACAATTCATAAATACATTCCCAAGATTTCATGGCTTAGAATCCGAGGACGCATATTTCTTCATTCGTGAGTTTGAAGAAGTGTGCTTGATGATGAGAATTCCCCAACTAGGGGAAGATGCTGTTAGATTAAGGTTCATTCCCTTCGCACTTAAGGACATAGCCAAGAAGTGGCTATAAAATCTGCATACCAGTTCTATCTCGACATGGGATGAATTTGTCAAAGTCTTTCTTAAGAAATTCTATCCCATTCACAAAACGGCCCTCATCAGAAAAAACATAATGCAGTTCAAGCAGGAATCAAGTGAACCATTCTGGAAGTATTTTGAACGGTATGAAGATCTACTAGCCCAATGTCCTCATCACGGCATAGAGAAGTGGCGACAGTGCCAAATTCTCTATGACGGACTAGATTATCAAACCAAGACACTCCTCGAGACCATGTGTCAAGGGGAATTTTTAAAGAAAGATGAGAACCAGGGTTGGGATCTTTTTGAAGCTTTAGCAGAAAAAACCATTCAGTGGGAATCTTGCCCTGAGAAAACCAATCCCACCACTTCCAGAGCTGGTATGCATTCGATTGAATCCTCTATAGCTGCCGAGGCAAAGATAACTCAATTGATGAAACGGTTAAAACTGCTCGAGGCTAGGGAACCAAATTCTGTGAATCAGGTCAACCCACCACCTATAATCAACCCGGGTTGCATCTACTGCCATGCTCTCAACCACCTGTTTGAGGAGTGTCATGTCTACCAAGCCCAAATGTACCCTGAGAATATGAATGCAGCATACACCAGACCTAATTACAATCCATACTCCAAAACATACAATCCGGGATGGAGGAACCATCCAAACTCAGTCTGGTTATGAGCAACCAAGACCATCATTTTCACACAATACGCTGCTCAGTCTCATCAACCGAGTTTCCAACAGAGCCCACCAAATTTTCAAACAAGCTTCCAACACAACTTCCAGCCCGCATATCAGCAACAACAAGCACAAAATCATCCTGATAAAAAATGTCAGATTGGAAAGAATGATTGAAACCTTATCTAAAACACAGGCCTCAATGATGAACACCCACAACCAGGCCATCAATCGGTTAGAAGTTCAGATAAGTCAACTGGCTAGCTCATTGAATGAAAGACAAAAAGGAACATTGCCAAGCCAACCAGTGCCCAATCCTAAGAACCCCTTCCCTATTCATGAAGCCGAAGACATAGGTCCCAGTCAGTCTAACACTGTTCATATTTTGAGATCTGAAAAGCAGATAGACAATCAGGTTTCTAGTCATCCTGTTCCAAATAAATCAGTGTCAACATCTCCTGTTCCAGTACCATCCACTAAAAATGATCCATCTTCAAGTTCACAACCTTCAACCTCCAAATCGAATAAAGACAAAGCAGATGAGCAACCATACAAGCCTATTGTACCATTTCCTAATAGGCTAGCAAACCAAAAGACTAATGCTCAAATGGAGAAAATTAGAGAAATATTCAATCAGGTCCAGATCAATGTACCCCTTCTTGATGCCATACAACAAGTTCCCTCCTATACCAAATTCTTGAAAGATATGTGCACTAAGAAAAGGAAAACTAATGTCCCAAAGAAGGTCTTCCTTGCTTCTAATATAAGTGAGTTGCTAACTGGGCCAATTCCTGTGAAATATAAAGACCCAGGGAGTCCAACTATTTCTTGTATTATAGGACAGACCACGATAAATAGGGCATTACTGGATCTAGGAGCCAGCATTAATCTTCTTCCTTTCTCCGTGTATCAGCAACTCGGGTTAGGCAATCTCCGTCCGACTAGGGTCACTATACAACTGGCTGATCGATCTGTAAAAATTCCAAAGGGGGAGATTACTGATGTTCTCATTCGGGTCAGGGAATTCATTTACCCCGTGGATTTCATTGTTCTAGAAACACAACCCGTACATAATCCCAAAGCTCAGACACCTGTCATTCTAGGATGACCTTTCTTAGCCACTACAAACGCAATCATAAACTGTAGGAATGGATCAATGCGTCTAACCTTTGGAGATATGACAAAAGAGATAAATGTTTTCTACCTGAGAAAACAACCTCGAGATTTGGAAAATGAGTCATTTGAAGTGAACTTGATCGAAGGATTAGCAAGTGAACATGAAACGAAGATTGAATATGAATCTGATAGAGAATTTGAGTTGGAGTCTGATGACTTCAACCTTGATCAAATAATTGAATCCACAGTGGAGTGGGCAACAGATGCAGCCCCTATCCTTCCCTTACACAAGGAACAACCATTGACAGATCAAGTCCCCTCTTCTGAGCTTAAGGTTCTTCCTAGTCATCTCAAGTATCAGTACTTGGGTGAAAACGAAGCATTTCCCGTGATAATTGCGTCCCATTTGACGGAACAACAGTAAGAGGATCTTCTTGTAGTATTAAGGGAAAATCGAGAAGCCATTGGTTGGACCATTGCTAATATAAAGGGAATCAGTCCATCCATTGTGCAACATCGGATTCATTTGACGGAAGATGCAAAACCTAAACGTGACCCACAACGTAGACTCAACCCGATCATGCAAGAGGCTGTTAGAGCTGAAATTTTGAAGCTACTAGACAATGGGATCATCTATCCCATATCCGATAGCCAGTGGGTTAGTCCAGTCCACGCTGTGCCCAAGAAATCCGGGTTTACTGTGGTAGAAAACGATAAGAAAGAATTAGTACAAACTCGTCTTCCAACGAAGATTCGAGTCTGTATTGATTATCGAAAATTAAACGTTACCACGTGTAAAGACCACTTTCCCCTTCCGTTCATCAATCAAATGCTCGAGAGACAAGCTGGAGATGAGTATTACTGCTTCCTGGATGGATATTCAGGATACAATCAAATCCCTATCGCTTCCGAGGATCAAGACAAGACAACCTTCACCTGTCCCTTTGGAACATTTCCATACCGAAGAATTCCCTTCGGCCTATGCAACGCTCCTGTAACGTTTCAACGTTGCATGCTTAGTCTTTTTTCTGACATAGTGGAGAAATTTTTGGAGATTTTCATGGATGATTTTTCCATTTATGGTGATTCCTTTGAACAATACTTGCACCATCTTAAGTTAGTTTTACAACGATGCTTGGAGAAAAACTTGACACTCAATTGGGAGAAGTATCACTTTATGGTCAAGCAAGGAATTGTCCTAGGGCATGAAGTTTCACACAAAAGAATCGAGGTTGATAGATCGAAAGTGGACGTTATAACAAAGCTCCCTGAGCCGAAATGCTTAAAAGACATTAGATCTTTTTTAGGGCACGCTGGCTTCTATAGAAGATTTATTCAGGGGTTTAGCAAAATTGCTAGACCTTTGACAAATCTCTTAGGAAAAGATGTACCCTTCAATTTTGATAAAGAATGTCTACAAGCTTGGGAGGAGCTTAAACACAGACTTGTTTCGACGCCAATAATCTCAGGGCCTGATTGGACTAAGCCCTTTGAAATCATGTGTGATGCCTCCGATTATGCCATAGGCGCTGTTCTCGGACAACGTACTGATAACAGGCAACACGTGATTTACTATGCTAGTAGGACGCTGAACGAGGCCCAACTAAATTACACGACAACTGAAAAGGAATTTTTAGCAGTTGTGTTTGCGTTGGAAAAATTTCGCCATACCTACTAGGATCCAAGACAACGATTTGCACTGATCACTCCGCCCTTAGATACTTAATGCAAAAGAAGGATGCAAAGGCCAGACTAATTTGATGGATACTTCTTTTGCAAGAGTTTGATTTAGAAATTAAAAACTAAAAGGGCGTTGAAAATGTGGTAGCAGATCACCTTTCGAGAATTCCTAATGCACCAATTGAGACTTTACCTATCAATGCAGACTTTCCTAACGAACACATCTTTACGATGTGTAAAGAGCCCTGGTATGCTGATATAGCAAACTACCTTGCAACCGGGCAAACACCTTCAATTTGGTCAGGTCAGGACAAGTATCGCTTTATGAAACAAGTACGATTTTTCTTTTGAGATGAACCGTATTTATTCAAATATTGCCCTGATCAGATAATTAGAAGGTGTCTTTCTGAGGATGAACATCATAGTGTATTGACATTTTGTCACGAGCTGGCTTGTGGTGGATACTTTGGTCCACGTAAGACTGCTGAGAAAGTCCTTCAGAGTGGGTTCTATTGGCCCACTCTCTTTAAGGATGCTTATACTTTTTACAAGTTCTGTGCCAGATGTCAAATGACGGGTCGGATCACACATAAAGACACGATGCCCCTTACACCGATCCTTGAGGTAGAAATTTTTGATTTATGGGGCATCGATTTCATGGGACCCTTTCCTCTGTCTTATGGCAACCAATGCATTTTGCTGGCCGTAGACTACGTTTCTAAGTGGGCTGAAGCTATTCCTACGAGGACAAATGATAACCAAGTTGTCATCAAGTTCTTACGGGAAAACATCATTTCCCGCTTTGGAGCCCCACGTGCGATAATTAGTGATAACGGGAGTCATTTCTGCAACCGGGCTTTTGAAGCCCTAATGCGGAAGTACTCCATCTCTCATAAATTATCCACGGCCTAGCATCCTCAGACGAACAGGCAAGTGGAGGTTACAAACAGACAAATTAAACTGATATTGAAGAAAACTGTTAGACAAAATCGTAAGGATTGGTCCATCAAACTGATTGATGCCCTGTGGGCATATCGGACCGCCTACAAGACTGTCCTCGGTATGTCTCCATATCGAGTTGTATTTGAAAAACCCTGCCATCTGCCTGTGGAGTTAGAGCACCGTGCTATGTGGGCACTAAAATAATTGAATTTGAACTTAGACAAAGCCGGTGATTTGAGAAAGTTGCAGATATCCGAGTTAGACGAACTACGAAATGATGCATACGATAACGCCCGGATATCTAAACACAGAGCTAAAATTTTCCATGATAAGTCAATTCATAGAAAAATTTTTGTCTCGGGACAAAAAGTTCTGTTGTACAACACTAGACTCCACCTTTTTCCTGGTAAATTAAAAACCAGGTGGTCAGGCCCCTACATCGTCCAGAGCGTCTCTCCTCATGGTGCCATTGAAATTTTCGATCCCAAAGATGGCAACACTTTCAAAGGGAATGGTCAACGCTTGAAGCCATTTTTCACCACGGAGTCTAAGTCACACAATGTTATTGAATTGGGTCTTTGTGACCCAGTCTATATGTGACCACGTAATTCCACACCATTCCCCGATGTCTCCTGAAAATCATTTTGGAACCTCCTTTGTGTAAAAAAAAAAAAAAATAATAGAATAACAGGGACTTAGGTGCTAAATATCACCTAGGGTTTTCATCTTTTCCCTCCACTCCCTTTTCTTTCTACATAACCTAGGGTTGTAAATTCCTAATTTCCCTTTGGGCAATTTGGGGATTTCGTCCTTCTCAGCATCTTATAAATATCTCCCATCCTGTATCCTTTTCCTTACCCTAGTTTTAACCCCAGATCTGAAACGAGCAACGCCAGCGTCGCCCCTCAAAATTTTCTGACCCTCTGTCTCTTCACAATTGTCGCGTTTCCCCGGCCCTAGCCGCGCATCCGTGGCCCTCTGGAAACATCTGGAGCGCCGCCAAATTTCTTTGCTGTCGCGGCCTTCTGAAATCTCCAGATCTACCACCTGTTCATCTGCTGCCACAACAGATTGCTCACTGCAATCTCGTTTGAGTTTTCCCCCCCACGTAGTTCGGGGGAGGTTTGCGTATCCCTTCTCATTGCTTCCTATTATTCATCATGGCACTATCTATTTTCACTGAAAAAGATTTTGCTAGAATACTTAGCGATGTGAATGGTTATGGGCATATATTTTTAGATCGTATTCGTGCGTGGGATTGGTATGCATTGATATATGATAATTCAGATCACGAGGCTTATTACTGTCCTGAGCTTGTCAAGCTTTTCTACAATTCCATAGATCACGCCTCTGTAAACTTTGACACATATCAAATCTTGGTGCACATGCCCACTGGGGATATTATTGTCACGCTTCTTCTACTGGAAGAACCCACACATGTCCCTTGCAACCCACATCATAGCGAACCCTACCTTTGATCGATTACATGACTGTCATGGGGGCTCGCTATACGGAACAAGATAGGTGGCTCAAAGCCAGTACTACCTTTAGAAACATACATTGCGTTGGTCGCTAGATTCAACGCAACTTTTTCGGGCTGGACCACACAACCTCCTTTAACAGGCCGGTGCTGTAGATTATACACGACCTGATGACTCGGCAGCACACTATCTGTATCAACAAGATCATTTTTCATAGTATCATCACCAACTCCTCCGGCACACGCGGTGCAAAGTACTCGCACCCCGCTTTGATCACTCGTCTGTGTAGGACTTTCTTACCAGACGCAGTTTTTGATTCATATGATAGGTGTTTGTTGCACAAGAGAGGGCGACTAGCGCTTACAATAGTTGTCTTCATGCGGTTTGGACTCCTAGTGTCCAATCCGAAGATGTCCCTGTGGAGTCCTCTTCGGAGGAACTTTTAGAGGAGGAGGATGAGCCGGCTTTTTGGCAACAGGACCCCCCAGCTGATTCACGCGCCTTCATGTCCACCATTTGGCGAGACATGAAGAAGATATTTCGGGGGCAGATTCGACTATGCAAACAAGTTGCGAGCAAACATCTCGCCTAGACCGCATTGAGGAGGGTCTGCGGTGATCACAGTCGGCTGGACCTAGCACCACGGCTGGTCCAAGCCGAAGGCGGGGGTGATACCTTTCTTTTCCTATTTCATGCGTATATTATTTTGCATACATTGAGGGCAATGCATGGGATAGGTATGGGGGGGAAGAAACTAACATAAGAATTTTTTTTCTTTTAGATTTCTAGGTATTTCTCTTTTCTTATATTTCTCTTTTCTTACTAACATAGGATTTTTCTAGATCTTTTCTTTTAGATTTCTAGGTTTCTTGTTTCTTATATATAAAAAAAACAACAAAAAAAAATATTGATCCATTTCTTTGAAAAGAGTTAACTTGATCTTAGGTATTAAGGAAATTCTAAGCTAAGATTTCTTAATATAAGTCGAAATAAGAAATTTTGTTGGATCTTTAGGTTAAGAAAGAAAAGAATAGAAAAGACAGCTAGATTTTGAATTTTTTCTAAACACTATATACATTTGCATACTGAGGGATTAATCAAAGACTTAGTGACTTTTTTTACATAAAAAAATAAAAAAAAAAAAATAAAAAAATAAAAAAAAAGAAGAAAAAAATATATATATATATAGATATTCATAAATAAAACTTGATCACTAATTAAGCTGGTTGGTTGTGCCTTAAGAAGCATAACTAGTCACGCCTAAAAGTGGTTGAGTCCTTAGCATTCGTGGCCTAGTTTACTCGAGACCTTAAACCTTAGGGATGTATCTTCATCTGATGCCCTAAGACCATCTGGTCTGGGAGTCATCGGTAAAAGGCTCGCTACATGGGTAAATTAGAAAGCCTAATGAAGCTAAGAGAATGTAAATATATACTCTATAAAATAATAATAATAATAATATATATATAAATATATATGTGTGTGTGTGTGTGTGTGAACAAACGAACTAAAGTTAAGAAAAATCCCTCATACATATGTATATGTGTTAGACCTGAAACAGAATCCAGTTTCTCTCTATTCTTGAAAAACTTAACCTAAGTTGAAAACAATATTTCAAATGGAAACCTATAAAAGAAGGAAAAGTTTAGAATAACCCTAAACCAATAGATCACCGAAATTCTTGAAGAAAATGGATCATAAAAAAAATGTTTCTCTCTTTTCATTGACATTTTCTTTTTCTTTAGGATTTTGTGGGTGCAATCCGCTGAAAACCTTCAGGAGACAACACTCCTCCTCTAGGGTAACCTAGAGGTTTAACGGCTTGTTGCACGAGCTCAGTGCAATCGTGTCACCTACGAAAGTGGTGTAATAATTTAGTTAGGTTTTTCTTTTTGCATATTTTGCTCAGGGACGAGCAAAAGCTAAGTATGGGGGTGTGATTGGAGTCATTTATGCATCATTTTCTATCACCATGCTATGCTTTATATGAATAAAGAGTTGATTTTTACTGCTTTTTTCTCTCTTTTTTCAGGTCCAATGTCTAATGGAGAAAGAGGCCCAACAATTGTGATTTTTGAGGAATTAAAGAAGCATTTAAGAAGCCCACAAGAGAAAAGCCCAAGTCTGAAAAGATCCAGAATGTATTCTCAGTTTCTACAAGATCCAACTGAGGATACGAGATGCAACAGAAAGGCACAAAAATCCTCTAGCACAGCGGCCAAGAAACGGCCGCGGAAACGCGGCACAGGCCGCGGACCCGCGGCAATCTTTAGGCCTTACTTCAGCGTTTGATCCGGAGACTAAAGTGGGATGGCCTCCTCGCATGAAGACTATAAATAGACCCCTAGGACCTCTGTAATCAAAGAGGAGAAAAGAGTATTGTTTTTATAGGGAAATTGTTAGGGTTTCTCTAGGTTTTTCCTTTTAGTCTCTTATGTAATTTTCTTTTTCTCCTTCTAGAATCCAGAAAAGAGAGAGTGAGATTGAGCAATCTTTGTAATTGGAGACGGTGACAACGCAATACAAGGATCGAGCTTTCAATCTTCATCTTCTCTTGTTCTAGTGCATTGTTTTTCTTTTAAGCTTTTACTTTCTTTTATTTCACTTCTACAATGAATTGTCTTTTGTTCTTTATTTTTATGTCTAGCTAATTCATTAACATGACTAACTAACTTTTAATTTTACTAACTACTAACTCTTGGGTGATTGTTGACTTATATGATTCTTGGGATACTATCTTCTTTCAAGTCTTGCAAATTACAAGTCTATATCACTCCCAATGAAGATGAGTTGCTTTTTATTCTTTGCAAATGCTAAGTTTTCCCTCCATATGACTCATGTGAGCCTCACTTAGAGCCTTGTCTTTAGAACAAGTACCGTGATGGAACATGAAGATGGAGCACTTCACTATGCCAATTACTACATTACAAGTTCTTATTTCATGCTTGCTTTATTATAGCTTTGATGGACTAATGAATCTTGTATGTTTCTTAGCATCGTTAAAAGTGACTATCCTTGTTCCACTAATGAAGATCTATTTAGGGAGCCAATGATTCAAGGAGGCAACTAGCCTAGATGAGAAATACCTTCGACATGGGACAACACAAGGACTTGGTAAGGCAAGACATACCATTGCCGATGATTCAATATGAGGCATGCATCACCCAACGAGAGTAGTAAGTTAGTAAATTATAATGTTAGTTAGTCATGGTTTCTCTTTATATTATTCTTAAAAATCTCTCTTAAAAATCTCTCTTCTAAAATCTTCTTCTTTTTCAAACATCTCCGTTTTCCTTCATCTTTATTCTCGTTTCTTCTTTTCTTTTACACAACACCCAAAGATTTTTCACTCACCTTCCACATCATTTTATTTTTCATTTCTTAAAACAAAGAAGAACCTTCGTTTTTTTTCACAAAGATTTCAATACAAACCTTGAATGCTTCTATCGCTAACCCTCCCTGCGGATACGACCCGTCCTAGCTTATGCTACGAACGGTAATTCGGAAGGAGTAAAGTAAACCTGCACAAACATTCAAAGTTCTTGATCATCGGTACACAGCAACAACGGTTTACTCTAAACCTTTTTTCAATACAATTAATCCTTCCGAACACAAATGACCCAGCGGTCGACCGCCCGGTCGACCGGGCCATTTCTAGATAGCACAGACTCTCTGGCGGTCGACCGTGCGGTGTACCGGCCCTTGGCCGTGCACGTTTGTGCACGTCGGTCGACCGGTGCAGTCGATCGACTTCTGGCTCGGTCGACCGTCTGGTCGACCAGCAGAAGACCAGTCCAGCAATTTTTCAGGGATTAAAAACTTGGCTTTTTACCTTCAATATAATCCCATAAATTCTCTAAAAATCTACAAAAATAAGTTCAGTAATATACTTTGATATACAAACATGTTTGAGTAAAAATCAAAACATGTTACAAACATTTTGAACTATTTTTGTAATATGAAAGTTTTGACTTAAACAAAAATCTGTATTTTTTCAAAATGATTTTTCCAAAACTCTTCCAAATATAAAAATAAGATATTCTAAACACTTTTAAAGATTAGTGTGTATGGATATGATCCACTACACATATATGATGAAATATCTATGTTTTTGATATTAAGCTCTAAAATAAGGTTTTGATAAAACACATGTATAAGAAACCAAAATCGGTATTTTTTCAAAACGAAAACTCTATAATGAAAACACATATAAATCTTGTGTGTGAGTGTATATGATACTTGAGTAATCCACCAACTAATCTATCCTTTACATTTTATCTAAAAATAAAATCTTACTACAAACAAATCTAGACACAAGTCTTCTCTTAAAGGTCTTCTTCTTCGCTTGACTTGATCCAAACCTTGATCCAATAAGCTAGACTCCTCTTGAGTACTTGATCTGGTCTTGATGCACAAGCTCTTGAATCAACACGTGCTAGCTCTAAAACTTGACTTTAAATTCTTTGTTGAAGTTAAACACCAACTAAGATCTTGATCAAATATCTGAGACTAATTTAAACACAAGATCATTAGTACTATAAGTATATGAGTTAATCATCATCAAAACTAGAGCGATGGGCCTTTGGGCCAACAATCAATACTATCTATCTTTACACAAGATCTAAACTAAACACAAACTGAAGTCTTCTTGTAGAACTCCTTCTCCAAGTCGATTCGATCCAAACATGATCCAACGAGCTTAACTCTAACCAATTGCTAGATGCGATCTTGACGTGCGAGCTCTAGAATCAACATATGTTTGCTCCAAAACTCCTTTGTTGAAGCTAAATACCTACTAATATCTTGATCAAATATCTGAGACTAATTAAACACAAGATCATTAGTAAACTATAACTACATGAGTTAATCATCATCAAAACTAGAGTGATGGGCCTTTGGGTCAACAAAAGGCACCCACTAAATCTTCGCTCCTCCTTCTTCTTCTCTCGTCGCTGGCAGCCCTTCGCCTCTTCCTCCTTCTGAAATAACACCTAGAGGGGGGGTGAATAGGTGATGGCTAATCTAATGGTCACTTATGAGCAAATGATGCGGAATTAAAGCTAAGATGACCAAATAAGACTTCTTTTAATTAAACACTTATGTATAACACAAGAGTGTTGCCGAATTCTCTTTGCAGGGCTCTGCAAGCTCCTCTAGATTCCCCTTGAATGGGTTGAGGTGCCGCGTTGGCTCTCTTGGTTGAATACTAGTGTTAACAACAATCCACGCAAGTATATAACAATTTAAGCACAAGGGTATATCTAGCATGTAGAAGTAAATACAATGTAAGTAATGCAAGATATAAAAGAGACAAAGAGAGAGAGAGAGATAGAGTGAGCAATCGCAAACACAAGGGTATGTTTCGAGGTTCGAGCACACTTGCTCTACATCCCCGCCTTCGACACACGAAGGATTTCCACTATGCAAGATCCCAATGGATCTCTCCTCGGTGCCGCAACACCTACAATCCCTCGGACTCCCAAGTCCCGTACACACGCAAGCTCCACAAGCTCGCCGAGGCCGCACCTCAAACCACCAAGAGTTCACAACCGAACTCTAACCACCAACGAGCACACTTGCCCGTCTCCTCAAAGAACAAAGAAAAATCTCTTTGGTGATCACAACACTTGATCACCTAAAGACACTCTCACTACAACACACCTATAGGAATATATAGCAATGGATAGGTCAAGTGTGGTGTGAGAAAAGTAAGGAAAGAACTATGGTGAAAAACTCAAAGAATCACTTTTTACACTCTTTAATAAAAACTCCCTTTTAGATGGGAAGTATTTGCTCTCAAATATGTGGAGAAAACTCTGTTAAAAGGATGGGAAAAACTGGCTTAGAAATCTCCAAAATCTTAACCCCAAAACAAGTGACAAGACCCCCAATTTATAGGCTGCCAGAATATAGCCGTTGGGATCTGTCAGTGCTGCCGGTCGACCGTCCAACGGTCATATTTTGACCCGTTGGAGCCACCGGTCGACCGCCCGGTCGACCCAGAAATCCAGAGAGCAGAACTCTCTGCAGCGGTCGACCGTACGGTCGACCGGACCACTGTGCTGACAACGTGCACATGGCTGTGCACGTCGGTCGACCGTACGGTCGACCCGACCTTGCTGCGGTCGACCGTCCGGTCGACCGATTTGGCCTGTCAGCCAGTCCCAGATCTGCTCATAAAAGGGATTTGAAAATAGGTCTTTTAACTTAATAAAAATCCCATAAAATCTCAATAAATCTATAAAAATAGTTTCAATGTTATACAATGATACACAAACATGCTTGCACAAAATCAAGGCATGTTATAATAGATTTGAACTATTTTTGTAACTTGGAAATATTGGCTCAAAAATAAAAACTGTTTTTCAGAACATGTTTTTCCAAAAACTAGTTTTTCCAAATCTTCATCAAATACAAAAACAAGATATTTGAGTTCATTCTAAAGCATAGTGTGTATGGATATGATCCACTACACAATCATAATGATATATCTATGTTTTTGACATTTAGCATAAAATATGGTTTTGGTTAAAGGATATGCATGATAGAAATACCAAAAACCAACTATATATATATTGTCACAAAGAGAAATCTTTTACTAAAAATAAAAATTCTTTTCTAAACAAAAAAAATCTTTTATGAAAGCAATTCTATCAAGAGTTCTATCAAGAGTGTGTGTGTGATATAGACTTGAGCAATCCACCAACTATCTATCCTTTACATTTTTAACTAAACAAAAAACTAAATCTTATACCTAGACCCAAGTCTTCATCTTCTTGAAGTCTTCACTTGAAGGCTTCTCATCTTCTTGACTTGGTCTAAATGCAATCCACCGAGCTCATCTCTAGATGTGTTCTTGATGCATAGGCTCGTGAATCAACCGGTGCTAGCTTCCAACTTGTCTTTAAATCCTTTGTTGAAGCTCCACACCTACTAAGATCTTGATAATGAATCTGTCACTAATTAAACACAAGATCATTAGTAATCATAACTTCATGAGTTGATCATCATCAAAACTAGAGTGATAGGCCTTTGGGCCAACACCTTCTTCCAGCCCCCACCAACTAGCCCCTTACCCCTCCTCCTCCTCCTTCTCCCGCCGCCTTCCCTCTTCCCCCGCCGCCCTGTCCCTCACCTTCCCCTACCGCCCTCTCCTTCCCCCATCGCCCTCTGATCGAGAGAAACCGCGCACAAAAAGTGTCATTTTAAAATAAGAAGTTAAAGTGTGTGTGCTTTGGAACCATCGATACTTCCGTTATAGCATAGAGACTAAACGGGTCGAATTCAGAAGGACGAGAGGTGATAGAAGCTTTCACGGTATGTTCACGTGTATATTAATAGTTCTTTTATGTTTCAAAGAATCAAAAGAAAAGAAAAAAATAATAAAAGAGAAGTGTACGGTGAAAACAAAGATAGAAACATTGAAGAGATGGTATTTGTGATTTTTGATATATTTCTAAAATAGAGTAAAAAGAAAAAAAAACTCATGGCTACTAACTATTATTGGCTCCACCAATATGCTAACCTCTTAGTGATAGTTGTCTCACATGTATCCTTGGCCATCACTAGTCCAGGCTCAAGAGCTTTTCAAAGTATGACCCAGAAGATCACTTTCACATCCAAGCTCAAGAAACAAGTGCAAGCTGCACTTAAACCATCAAAACTAAACTAGAGCAAGCATGAAATAAAGTAATGTTAGTTTGTTAGAGAGTCAGATGTTAGAGTGTTAGATACCATCATTATGAGCCATCAATGGCTCTTGCAAGAGCAAGACCTCGTGGAGGCTATTAGATTCATGTGGATTATCAAGTAAGAAGCTAGCAAGTTGGTAGTTAGTAGTTAGTTGCCATGAGAGAAAATTAGCTAAGCACGTAAAAGGAGTTAGAGAGAAAAAACAAGTAGAGATAAAGAGAGAACCTTTCATAGTGTGTCACCCTCTATTACAAGTACTCTAACTTTCATTCTATGTACCGCTCTCTTCCATATTACAAGATCTATAAGAAATGAAAAATACAAAAGAGGAAGAAGAAGAACAATAAACCTAAACTAAATAGAAAAACTACCCTTAAAACTACATACATGGAGAAGAACTAACCCTACAAACTCTCCTCTCCTTCAGTTCTGTAATCCTAGAGTATTTATAGGCCAAGGGGGGGTACCGGGGGTCTCACGGGGTCGTGCGTCAAATCTTGATGCGCGGGTCCATAACAGAGCCGCGAAAACGCGGCCATAGCAGTGTTTTCGTGGCCATAACATGGCCGCCCGTGCGGTGCCGCCTGTCACGTCTTGTCAGTATGTCCCCCTGTCGGTTGTACCTCCTGGTTTCTTGATACGTGCACACTGTTTTGACAGACCTTACTTTCAAAATCAATGGCTATTTTTGTAGGCTTTAAATCACCAAATAAATGGAATTTTTGGGCTTCTTCTTTATTTTATGTCATGAACTTAGAAACATACAAGAGAGGTGTTATTAACAGAATTTAATATTGAATAAATGTAAATATATGGTATGAAATATCCATATTTAGAGACTAATCACACCCCCATACTTATCTTTTTCTCGTCCCGAGTAAAACAGAAAAACTAATTAAGCAAATTATTACACCACTTTCGCAGGTGACGCGATTGCACTGAGCATGCGTAACAAGCCGTTAAACCTCTAGGTTTCCCTTAGAGGAGGAACTTTGTCTCCTGAGGGTTTTCAGCGGATTAAACTCACAAAATCTATAAAGAAAGAAATCAAATATTAGTATTTTGAGAATGCATTTTGAAATAGAGAAAAGTGTTGAAATATTTTTGCAGAAAATTGAAGTGATTTAAGGTCATAGGTTAAGCAGAAATTATTCTTTCTTAAACTAAGTCTAAATACAAAATCTTGTTATAAATTAAATGTTAGAATTTAAGATTGAATTGAATCTTTGATCTTTCATAAAATTCTTAGATAATATGCACCTTGTGAATTGAGAAGATTTTTAGGGTATCGACTCTAACTTTCATGTCATTTATTTATGTATGTTTATATCTTTTTTTCCCTTAGTTTTCTTAGGCTTTCTAGCTTACTCGGGTAGTGAGCCTTTAGCCTGTAACTCCCAAACCAGATGATTTTAGGGCACCAGATGAGAAAACATCCCCCAGGCTTAAGAACTCGAGTAAACAAGGCCACAAAAATAAAGGGGATTATTTTTTTTTTCTCCACTGTTTTAAGGCACGAATAATCATGCTTCTTGAGGCATAATTACCCAGCTTCAATAAGCGATTTTTATTAATAAATAATTTTTTTATATATTTTATGGCATTTTCAGTTTTTGCTTCAATCGCAAAAATTGTGTAAGTGTGAAGTGCATATATCTAAAGCAAAAAAAATTCAAGAGCAAATTATCTTTTCAATATTACTTCCTTATCTTAAAATTTAAATAAAATCTATTATTTTAACTTGGTTTAAAAATTCATAATTTTAGGTCCTCCTAATTTCTAAGATCCTCTTAACTTTCTTAAAAATAAATCAAAACTATTTCTCTTATTTCAAAAATTTTATATAAAGAAAAGAAAAATGGTTTCTATACAAAAGAGAAAATTTAAAAACTTTCTAAAAAAAAGTGTTAAAGCTAGAAAGTTTAAAACAAACTACGTCAGTAAACCCTCCCCGACACTTATCTAATGCATTGTCCTCAATGCATCGTGAATGTGTATATGCATGAAACAAATGGAAAGGAAAGAAAAATTACCTCATGGCGGTAGTTCTGACGGTGGTCTGATTGGTCCACGAAATGCAGCCCAATCCAAAAATTATGGATCTCAAAGGAACCCACCAGTGACCTCTTTAATGTGATCCATTAAAAGAATAATTGAGTGAATGATTTTATTTAAAAAATTATCTCTATCCAATTTTCAATTTTCAAAAATAATTCTTGAGTCAATTTGTTCGACACCTTTATTCAACAATGAAGTATGATTATAGAAGATGGTTGATTTGAGCTCAAACGGAACAAGAATAAATACCGACTCAGAAATTTGGCTCAGATCAAGTCGAGATTTAAAATTGAGAGTCGAAATAGGTTCTAAAATGGGGTCCAAACTAAAGAATTGATGTTCACACACTTTTTCCATCAACATAATATGATCGTAAAATATTGGTGACTCCATTTCATAGTGTATTGGTACAGAATTCAATGTTAACTCCGAAATATGATAAATTTGGTAAAAATACTAGAGTCATTATTGAATCAAAAAGTAAATTGAAATTACCAACTTGAGGTTCAGGATCACATTCATGTTCAAGTTCAACTTCAGGAAAGGAAAAACTTGTCAAAATGTCAATGTGACTTTTAAAACTTGGAGTTTGATCAAGTTCAAATGGGTGTACTGAAACTGAATCTTGGTTTTCAAAATAACATAATTCTTGGGTCTAATCAATAGAGTTAGGGATATAAAGATTGGTCAAAAGTTGAGAAAAAAGATTTTTCTCATTCTTATTGATCAATTCGCTCATTATTGAGTCTAACCTACTGATAGGCCGGGTAACAGAATTTTAAGACTGAATCATGTCTTCCATACTCTTTGCAATTGATTCTTCTTGAAAAGGTGAGTAGGAAGTTGGTTTTGGAAATTGTGGTGAAGTCATGAGTCCATCAGATTTTGTGATTGTTACTCAGACTCACGTTAGGCCTCCATACGCTTTTCTAGGATGGATTTTTTGCAGTTGAATGTTCTGGAAAAGAAGTATGTGAAGCTTGGTATTGAAAAAATGATGAGTCCAACATGTTTTGAGAATGCCGCTTGGACTTACGCAAGAGTTTCATATTCAATTACAGGGCTGATGGTTGTTCATTTTGAATCAATGATATTGGAAAAGATGAGTATGAATCTTGATAATTTGATTGAAATGATGAGTCCAACATGTTTTGAAGAATTTGTTATTGGGATTCAAGCATGGCTTATTTACTCTTTTGTATCTCAGATTTTTCTTCAATTGGTGGTTTAAGAAAAAGAGTATGTGAAGCAGAATATGGGAAAGAAGATGGTAGACAAGGTGGTTGAAAATTTGACTCAGGAGAGATGAATCCCCATTGACTCTGTGAAGAGTGAAAATTATTTTGAAAATTTTGATCGTAGAATTGGGGATACGGGTCATATTGAGTCGGACAAACCCAATCCGGCATATATAGTCAGTTCATGTTATACAAAGCTGGGTTGAAATTATCCGAGTCAAATGAGGTCGAGGTGAAAAATAGATTCATTTTGCTAGAAAAATTTTGGTTATATTTCATTTTATCATAATACTCACAAAAAGAAAAATCAAATAAACAAACAAACAAATAAAAAGAAAAAAAAATTCAAAAACAAGCCTATACTAAGGTTGGCCTAGACCTAAATGACTCCTAACTGGTTAGACTGTCCATGGAGGGTACATTGTAGGAAGCTAACCACAAGTTAATCGGTCAAATAAGGGCAAGATCAGTGGGAGGTATCCGTGTCGGAGCAATGAGCCTAATTATGTCAAATCACTGTTCTTCGAGGTTTCGCCTCTCAATCCCCAACTTTTCACACCAATTTGACAAGAGTCAAATTCTAACAACTTCCCCCTTAGGTCAAACTCTTAAATGAGTCCGAGATGTCCCTAGAGGCCACATCTAGGAAGTTTTATTTAAGCTTGGGTTGTGTGAGTGGGGAGGTGATTTTTGGGCTAAGAGAGGGTAATGACTTTCCCACCTTATATTATATCAGGATATTCCCTTAAGTTCAATTCGTACAAGTGTGCAATATAGACAAGAATGAGCATAAAAAGCGAGTAAATCACCCATGTGTTTGTCCTAATTATATGCAATGCAATATGCACACCTTCTTTAAGATCACAACAGCATAAGAACAAAATACAGTATATTGGAATTGAAATCGACAAGTGCCTAGATGCAGATGTCTAAACCGTTTTAAAGCATCCTTTTCTGTATTTTAGTTCTTAATTATTACAGTGCACAGGTAATCTAAACAAAAAAGCTTAGCAGCTAAAGATAGCAATATACAAAGATTTACCAAACCACACAACAACTTTTGAAGCACTTGCTCCCTGCTTTCTTGAGCAAGAAGATGCAAGCAAGTGTGAACTTCTGTAATGCTAAAAATTTGACCTGCACACCAAAAACAAAGAAGAAAAGTTAACAAAAATGTGAGATTAAACCGTTCCCATCTCCGGCAACGACGCCAAAATTTGATCGAGGGAAACCGCGCACAAAAAGTGCCGTTTTAAATAAAAAAGTAAAATGTGCGCACTTTGGCTTCCTCGATACTTTCGTTATAGCATAGAGGTTAAACGGGTCGAATTCACAAGGACGGAAGGCGATAGAAGCTTTCACGGTATGTTCATGTGTATGTTAACAGTTCTTCTATGTTTCAAAAAATCAAAAGAAAAGAGAAGTGCATGGTGAAAACAAAGATAGAAACATTGGAGAGATGGTATTTGTGATTTTTGATATATTTCTAAAATAAAGTAAAAAGAAAAACCCATGGCTACTAACTACTAATGGCTCCACCAATATGCTAACCTTTTAGTGATAGTTTCCTCACATGTATCCTTGGCCATCGCTAGTCCTTGGCTCAAGAGCTTTTCAAAGCATGACCCATACGATCACTTTCACATCCAAACTTAACAAACAAGTGCAAGCTACACTTAAACAATCAAAACTAAACTAGAGCAAGCATGAAATAAAGTAATGTTAGCTTTTTAGAGAGTTAAATGTTAGAGTGTTAGAATCCATCATCATGAACCATCAATGGCTCTTGCAAGAGCAAGGCCAAGTAGAGGATATTAAATTCCTGTGGATTATCAAGTAAAAAGTTAGAAAGTTATGATTAGTATTTAGTTTCCAAGAGAGAAAATTAGCTAAGCATGTAAAAGGAGTTAGAGAAGAAAACAAGTAGAGATAAAGAGAGAATCTTTCATAGAGTGTCACCCTCTATTACAAGCACTCTAACTTTCATTCTATGTATCGCTCTCTTCCCTATTACAAGATCTATAAGAAATGAAAAATACAAAAGAGGAAGAAGAAGAACAACTAATCTAAACTAAAGAGAGAAAACTACCCTAAAAACTACATACATGGAGAAGAACTAACCCTACAAACTCTCCTCTCCTTCTGTTCTGAAATCTCAGAGTATTTATAGGCCAAGGGCGCACCAGGGGATGTCACGGGGCCGCGCATCAAATCTTGACATGCGGCTCCATAACAGAGCTGTAGAAACGTGGCTATGGCTGCGAAAACGCGGCCATAACGTGGCCACGCGTGCGGCGCCGCCAGTCATATCTTGTCGGTATGTCCTCCTGTCGGTTGTACCTCCTGACTTCTGGATACGTGCACCCAATTTTGATAGATCCTCCTTCCAAAGTCAATGGCTATTTTTGTAGATTTTAAATCACTAAA
This sequence comes from Agave tequilana, assembly GCA_038442645.1. Classification (NCBI taxonomy): domain Eukaryota; kingdom Viridiplantae; phylum Streptophyta; class Magnoliopsida; order Asparagales; family Asparagaceae; genus Agave; species Agave tequilana. Next base: position 43,718 of record JAVJIF010003708.1, read on the forward strand.
TAAATGGGATTTTTGGCTTCTTCATTTCATGCTATGAACCTAAAAACATTTAAGAGAGCTATTATTAACAGAATTTAATATAGAATAAATGTGAAGATATAGTATGAAATATGCAATTTTGGAGACTAATCTCCTCCCCTTCCTTATCCCGCCGACCTTCCTTTTCCCCTCCCCCTAGCTGCCTTGTTCAGCCATGTCTGGCTGAACAATTGTAGCTCTGTTCGGCCAGCCATAGTCGAACAATTACCGTCGATAGGTTAGGAAGTCGGTTGGGGAAGGAGAGGAAGAGGCAGGAGGAGGTGAGAGACTCGCCTCAGAGGATGGGGGAGGGCAGAGGGGGGAGAGGGGACCGCCAGCAGGGAGGGGGAGAAGCTCTTGTAATTTTCACCAATAAGTAGGGGCATTTTGGATTTTTTTCCACGAGGGTAAATGTGTCCACTAAAAAAATAGATGGGAACGGATATTGCCACCAAAAAAATTGAAGAAGGCACCCCACATGATTTAGGCACGCACCAAGAGTGTTAAAGGTACCCATCAAATTTTTAAAAAAAACCCAAATTGCCGTCATTCTCCCCCCTCCTGTTCTCCTTCTCTCCCCCGGCCTGCGACCCCCTCCTCCGCGACGGCCTCCCAACTGGCGAACCCCTCCTCCCTTCCTCCCTCCTCCCCCTCTCTTCCCCTCTCCTCCTCCTCCCCCTCCCCCACCCCAATCTCCCCCTCTCCCCCTCTTTCCCCTCCCTGCCTTCCTCTGGCGAACTCCTTCCCCCTCAATCCCCTCCCCTCCGGTGAACCCCGTCCCTCTTCAATCTCGTCCCCCTCCGGTGAACCCCCACCCCCTTCATTCGGCGAATCCCTCCCCTCTCAACCCCTCCCCTATTCAGTAAACCCTTAACCCCTCCCCTGTTCCCGACCTCCCCTCCCTTTCCCCTCACTGTCATTGTTTGGCCGAACTCCGATCGAACAAAAAAGTCTGTCGGCCGGAGTTGGCCAAGCCAATACTGTCTATTCGATTAGAGTTTGACCGAATAGTTTGCTCGGCCGAAAGTGGCCGAATAGAACATATTTATTCGACGACGTCTGACCGAACAGATAATGTTCTATTCGATCGGAGTTTATTCGAACAACATAATTGGGGGGGAGGGGTGGGGTGGCGGTGAGGTTGGAGGAAGATGATGGGGATGGAGGGAGGGGGGGGGGGGGGGGGGGGTTCACCGAGTAAGGAGGGGGTCCGCGGGGAGGTCAAGGGCTTTCTGTCGTTCGCCAGGAAAGGAGGAGAATGAAGGAAAGAGGACGACATTTTAGACTTTTTTAGGGGTAGTGTCCAAAAAAATAATGACACTTGTAATTTTTTGGTGGGTACCTTTCTCACTTTGGTGGGTGGCAATATCCGTTCCCAAAATGGATGAACAATGATCTTTTGGGGGCTTCCTTAATCAATTCTATGGGTGCCTATGTTCACACTCGAGACTTCTGCATGATACGGCTGAGAATTATATGAAGCAGAATTAAATAGCACCTCAGCAGTCAAAATAAAATTAATGAGCGAAAGTTATCATCAGGAATTTCTAGGAGCTGATTGGCCAACTTGACTATTTATTGTTTTTATATATAAGGCCTCAATGTTATCCAAATTTTGAGTTGTATCTCCGAATTAGATAATATTTTGAAGTCAAAACCCTAACTGTTAAAAGTCTATTTGAATTAGCCCCAAGGTAGAGCCATTGTTAGGCAGAATTCTCCTCTACCTCTGTTGGGAACAGATGTTTCCACCCCAAAAAATGAGGAAGGCACCCCACAAATTATTACAAGTGTGTCATTATTTTTTTTGACATTTTCACCCTTGGTGAAAAGTCTAAAATACCCCTTTCTTCTTCATCCTCCTCTTCTTCCCCGGCCTCCCCCACTCCATCCCTCCCCCTTCCATTCCCCCTTGGCCTCCCCCTCCTCCCCTCCCCCTCCCCGGCCTCCCCCTCCCCTTCCCCCGATCACCCCAACCCCTTTGCCCCCTCCCCCCAACCCCCTCACCTAACACCCCAGATCTGGCCTGTTCGGCCAGATCTAGCCGAACAAAAGTCCAGATCTTTGGGGGGGTGGGGGGGGGGGGGTGGGGGGGAGATCGGGGGGAGGGGAGAGACCAGGGAGGCAGGGGAGGGGGAGGTCGGGAGGGAAGGGGAGGAGAGAGGGGGGTCGCTGGCGAGGGAGGGGCGGAGGTCGGGGGGTCGCCGACGAAGGTGGGAGAGGAGGAGGAGAAAAAGAGGGCATTTTGGCATTTTTGAAAAAAGAGAGGGGTACCTTCATCAATTTGGGTGGCGGTGCCTTCATCGCTTTTTGGGGTGGAAATATCTGCTGCCATCTCGGTTTGACATTAATGCAAGATGGACCAAGTACTAAATAGGAATTGCATCATGCTTTATGCTACAAGTGGCTAGCTAAATATAATTCGATTTGGAACTGTGAAGGAAATTTTTTATATTTTCGTTGTTATATGTGAAATGCCCAAAACAAATGTAATTCAACCTAACAAATATATTTCAATTTGCAGCGATAAAGAAAAAAAGATTGTACTTTCTATTATGTATGTGAGATGGCCAAGAACAAACATAATCCAACTTGACTTGCTCAGTTGTATAGGAGAGGGAGTAAAAGCAATTTCTAGCCTACAAATCCGACAAACATCTTACTGGACTAAGAGAGAAATGCACAAGTGATTCTAATACTTTTTGTAATCTGATTCGATAATTATGATAAATTCTGCACCCTTCAGATGAAAGGACAAGAATCAAGACGACTCCCGAACCAAACCAAGATCAAAGTAAACGAAGAAAATATATAAAACATATGGCTGCAAAAAGTAATAATCATCTGAACCAAGATGAAAAGGTGATAATCCCAGAATAATATAATCCGAAGAGCCTTCTTGAGTGCATATGAAGTGTTAGAAGGGAAGAATATGCAAATAGTTTCCCTGTGATATTATCAAGCATCTTTGTATGTTACACAAGAAATGTAAATTGCATGTACATAAAGTCTCTAGTTAGAAAGAATGAGCAGTGAGTTTTCATTCTGTTAACATTGTCAAACATTTCTATATAATTACACAGCAAGGAATCTGAACCTAAAACTTGTAAATCACATGTACATAAACTCTATAGAAGGGGGGAATTTTGCAGTGTTGTTCCCTTGAGTGGACATAAACTTTATAATGCAGTTACTACTTACAACAATATATGTAAAATTTATATATCACATGTACATGAACTCTTCTAGGCTAATTGCCATGAAAAACTGGATGATCTGCTTCTCCTTCGTGAACTCTTCTACGTTACTTGCCATACAAATTGGATGATTGTGTCTCCTTGATGATCCAGCACCCTTAGTATTGACTGATGTGGGACACTGATTTGCTTCCACGCAAGTGACTGTTGTTGGACATGGACTTGCTGCTATACATACAAAGACTGACATTAGTAATAGTATCCAAAATAATGGAAATATAGAGAGAAATGCATATAGAGTTATCTCTATATCTATGAATAAAATTGTGACAGGTATAGTTTATCGACATCCGTAGTATGGCACCTGAAAATTTTTGGAGGCTGATCATTTAAACATATTCGATATTGTTGACAAATATAGGTTCAGAATGCCAAACAAAATTGCCTATTTTGAAGGCTGCTTACCTATTTTTGGAGAAAATGAAGGCTGCTTACCTTGCAGCAAGTGAATAACACATAGACTATTTTCAAAATCTAACTAATAAATTTCATAAGTCGAGAATGCATTATATTTACACAGTGATAACATTTTAAATAGTAAATCATATATAGAAAACCTCCAACATGGACAGACATAAATGTGCACTAGTATAAACACCTACTCTAAAATCGAAGCATGTGCAGTATGGTAGGTAAGAGATATAATTTTGGAAGTAGTATCAGTGTCCATCCTAAGTAATTAATATTGTGAGACTGGTATATATATAGAGAGAGAGATTCAGAATCCAACCTTAATAACATGATCACAATTTGAATGACTAGCAATTTCTTTGTTCAAGTTCAACAAGAGATTTCATGTGAGCTACTAGATTTTCCAATGTGATTGAAAACGACCGACCAAAATTCCCAATTTGTACTGAACAAAGTTGTAAACGTTCTACAAGAAAAATAAAATACCATATAGCCCCATATACTATAAAACCATTTATGGAATTTCATCCTTACCTCTCAGTTGTGGATAATTCTGTGTAATCAGAAAAGCAGCTTGCTTGATGAGGTACATGATGCTTCCTTTTTTTGACTTTGGACAGATATGGATGACTCAGTCCATGGCCCATCAGTTGAGATGCTCTGTGTTTGGCTATTATGGGATAAATTATCAAATGACTTGAACCTAATGTCCATATTCTTTAAGGTTGCGGGGTTCCTGGATGGAGCCTGCACTGGAGTTTTGCCATCAAGAATGCTCACTACCATGGACATTGGAGGCCTAAGTGTTGGGGACTGGTTAGTGCATATGAGAGACAAATTCAACAGCTGCAATGCCTCTTCCTTCGAATAGTTTGAACAGAGGTTTGGGTCGACAAGTTCCAGCAGTCTTCCTTCCTCTTCTAGAACATATGCCTGCAAAGCCACCAAGGAAAAGAGAGTCATCAAATTATTATGATGTTCATATCTAATAAGGAAGAACAGATGAGATAAATTTAAAAATGAAAAAAAATCAGAAAAAATGGAAAGAAAAAAAAAAACAGAACTAGAAATAAGATGCAAATAAAAGATAAACTAGATTCAATGTTCATAATTTAGGGTTCTAAACAACAGTCTGCTTTGCCAAAAACTTTGTACTGTTTTCTGAAACCAAGTGTTCCACAATCCAGCTTGTGCGCTCCACTTAAAAACTTTTCTGAAGAACTTAAAATAGCCCACAGCGATTAAGAGGTAGAGATGAAGTTTAAGGAATAAATAAAAAATAATGCAACATTGTACTAGGCCGGCAATTAGAAAAAATCAGACTTTTCCAAACATGGTGCATTGAGTTTAAATGGAAAAGTAAAATGGAAACAAGAAAATAGAATATTTTGAAGCATCGATGATATAATGGTATAGTCTTATAGATAAGAAAAATCACAGGATTAGTGAAAAATTAAAATAAACAAGCCTAGTTGATGAGTGAGTGTGCTCATGGAGCACAACAGTGGCCAGGAATGCAGAAATATCAATGTTCATAATACCATTTTGATTTACCTTAAGGTTTGGCTAACTACGTCATAGAAGTGCATAATTTTATCCTTATTCTACAAGTCTATCAAGTAAGTTTGTAAAGGTCCTAGGTTGTTGTTAATAAAGTTCAATATTTCTTACCCAATCAAGAAGATATGTAAAGTCCTCTTTAAGCCTATATTTTGTATTGCTCATTCCACTAACCACCTCCAGCATTACAACTCCAAAGCTGTAAACATCAGCTTTGTCTGTCAAGTAGCCCCTCATCGCATATTCTGGAGCCATGTATCCTCTGCCAGCACACAATCGTCATTATAAATTGCATTACGCGTTAAAACAATGCCAATACCAGCTACAAAATATTAAATTCTAAAAGTCTGGCGGTAATTCCGTCTAAGTAGCTAGTGACTGCATATTACATAGCATATATACCCTTTGCAAACACATGAGCAGTATAGAGGATGATGCATTAAACCAAGCCAATAGCAGTAAAAAAAAATCAGTTCTAAAAGACTGGTAGTTATAAAGCACGGACACGGATATGAGACACAGGTATGACATGGCGATACGGTTCATTTTCAAAAAGTAGGACATGGGTTTGGCGTGGATACGACATATTTTAGGTGCATAAATATTTGTATTTGTGCGCACACATAATACTTGATGCACCGATACGAATATGAGATACAAATACAAACATGATACAAGTATGATGACACATCCTGATTGGCAATAATAAACTTATATTTATATGTGTGTTAATGTTATATATAGCATGAAATTGTAAGCTATAAGGGTTAAAGGAGGACATTATATCAAACATTATGACACATTTTTCGAGCCGTATAAAACTATAAATCAATAATTATATCAACAATCATATTACTTATTAAGAATCTCTTATCAAGAAATAAGACAAATTATATAAATTCAATGCATTTACAAATAACAGAACAATAAACCCATCATTCAAACATTTGATTTATTTTTAATTTTCAAGTCTTAGACATGTTCATAATTTTCAAGTCTTAGACACGTGCATAATATGTCTCCATGATGTCTAGAGTATGTCACAAATTTAAGATGTCAAAAGTGTATCTAACATGTATTTATTAAGTATCGGAGTGTTTAAATATGGATAAGTATATGACAATATGTGATGGGAATCCAAATTGGTGGACTCATGTCATAGGAGGCACAGATGATTTGGGATTTAGGTTTAGGGATTTGATTTTATTTTATTTTAGGGATTTGACCTTATTAAGATTTAGATCTGATTTGATTTTATTTATTTTATAACTTTATTTGGTGCATGTGTCGTGCATGTGACTGGCAAGCCTATTTAAAGGCTGTAAAACTTTTATGCTTTAGTTATTTGTTGATTAATGAAAAATATGAGAAACCCTAGCTTTCTTCCCAAATTTTTTACGTGTAATTTGTGAAGAGTGGGTGTGTGATTTACCTGGGTGTGAAACTTTCCACAAACCCTAGAGTTTCATGTGTTTCTTGTGTTGTTGCATCAGTATGCATCTTTCATTGGAAGTACGTGCGGCACATTGTGATAGCAATTTTGGAGAAAAATTGAACTTATGGTTTTATTTCGACTTCCCCTCGTACAATACCAAATCATATTCATTCATTGTATCAATGTCACCGCCTACTACAAAAAATAAATTCTTATGAATCAAGCCTCTACCACAATGTTGGTAGTGCATTTCTTGCTTCCCACTAAATCTATTAACTGTCCTGTTTCCACAGTCCTACAGGTAAATAAATATAAAATCTTATTAGGCAATTCATTAAGAATTTCAAGACCTTTCAAGACTGCTTCAGTTTTGTTAAAATAAAAATATATCTTTGTACCCTCGCGATAACTTTGAAAGTTTGGTGCATTGGCATGAACTTTAAGGTGGTAAAATATTATGATAGCCTCCCAAGTTCAAATTCATCCAAGAGCATAAAGCGGACTAAAAAAATTTACTGTTGTACAAAAAATTCAAGTTTTTGGGAGAGTGTTAGAATATAAAAATTTACCTCTCAAACTTTACCATAGCTTTTGAGTTTTGCAAGTATTTTAAAAAGTTTTAATGGATAGCAGTGGCGGCCCGTGAGTATGCATGTAATATGTGTGTGTCGTGCGTTCATGGGTGTGTGCATGAGTGGGTGAGTGCGCGCACACATTGGTAGAATGCTTTGCAAGAATCATATTCCATCTTTATTAAGCTTTCTCTTACCAAAGTTGTGACACACAACAACCATTATAAAAAATAGATAAAAACTAAATGTGGAAGCATAGCTTGCTTAGGGCATGGCGATATACTCACACAGTTCCTGCTATCCTAGTACTGATATGGGTGTTCTCTTGTTCATCAAGTTTAGCTAAGCCGAAGTCAGATATCTTAGCATTGAGATCTTTATCAAGAAGAATATTGGTTGCCTTAATGTCTCTGTGAACAATCTTTAATCTTGATTCTTCATGTAGATATGCCAGACCCCTTGCTATTCCTAAACAAATCTTTCGCCTTGTTTGCCATTCCAGTTTCAGACCCCCTTCAGGCCCTATTTGTTATCAAGTATCAGTCAGAGAAAATAGGATACAAGTAGAATGGTGTAGAGAAGAAGATTTTCAAATGTGACATTAGTCATGCAAGGAAACCACTAACCGAATAAAGCATGGGCAAGGCTATTATTTTCCATATATTCATATATCAGGAGTAGCTGGTTTCCTTCAGTACAACATCCATAGAGCTTCACTAAATTGGGGTGATGTATTGCAGATATCATACCAATCTCATTTACAAATTCACGGTTTCCCTGCTTAGATTTGGAAGATAGTTGCTTCACGGCAATCAACAAACCGTCTGGCAGCACACCCTGAAACACCAAATTTTATTTTAAAAACAAGATCTCTAGCACATGATCAAGCACAGAAAGAAAGGAACCGAGTTAAAGTGATTTTTTTGTGTGGCTAAAAGTGAAAAATTCCTTCTTCTTTACACCGATCAGCCTTGGAATGGCAGCCTCACTCCTTACATTACCCCCTTTAACACTCATACTTATCTTGTGTAGTTGCATTACAGTGAAAATTTGTAAAAAAATATGACAGTTATGCAAATTCTTGTTTTGATAACCGGAAAAATCTACGATATTACCTTGTAAACTGGACCAAATCCCCCTTCACCAATCTTATTTACAAGATCAAAATTATTGGTTGCAGCTTTAATTTGTTTTAAACTAAAGAAACTAGTCTGCAACTCTAGTCCTCTGAGTTCTGCACAAAGGACAAAATTTAGCACAGTTTCTTTATCAGATTGCAATATAACTTGGACACAAAATGATGGAAAAATAAGCTGGAATCATTATCTTACCATTATCTTCAGCATTTTTCCTTCTCCAGCAAACCCAAATTATAACCAACATGAATAATATCATTGCAAAAGCAGCAGCAATAATACCCAAGATAGCCCCGATCGAGAGTTTGTGGTTCCCGGTGTCAGGCAGCTCAGGGTTGAAGTCTCCAAGGATAAATGATCAAATGTCAATACCAAGGAGACAATGAAGAAAACAGAAGAACAAATAAGAACGAACTGCGAGCTTACTTGGTGTAACTGAAATAGCTGATATGAGAGGTCCATATACACCTCTTTGTGGAATAGAGTTGGTTCCCTTCCCAGCCCAGTAAAAGTGAATCTCCAGAGTGCCATCAACAAAAGCAGTAAAGTTCTTAACAATTTCCTTACCAGTCCCATTAGCTTCTTTTGCAATATCGAAGTCTTGCATAATTTTTTGTCCCTGAATAAATTGAAAGCATAATCACATTCATATGTGAATCACATTGTATATATCCCAAATCCAGAAGTAATTCATATCTTACAATGACCATTGTAAGAAACTCTTATTAATTTAATAAAAAAACATGGTTAATTATATTTGCATGAATCAAAAAGTCTGAAGTCATAAGAGTATATATACGTTGCTGGAGGATTACAGGGATCCCAAGTATTATACAAGGGCACTAATTAAGTGAATCATTTTCTCATGATTTTGATATATAAACAATTATATCTAGTAAGATAACATCCAACATAGTATTCAGATTTGTGTTATATCATACCGTAGTATGATAACATCTCATATCTTTGTAATGATTGAGTAAAAACAAAATATTCATAGATATATTATGAAAGTAGATAAGCAATCTAACCTGCCTATTTAAAATTTTGAAATCTTATTTTTGGCCTAATGAGAATTAAATTGGACATCTACAACCAAGACTAATGGTTGTGTTAGAGTAGTAAGGCTATTTCTGTAATATTAGTATAAGGATCTTTAAGATCCTTGATCTTAACCATAGAGGTAACGAGAGGAAGAACATGAACTAGAGTAAAATGGAGTGTAAAAAAGATCGAAATTTCAAAAAAAAAAAAAAAAAAAAAATCCCAATCCCTACACATTCTATGCTATACAAATAAAGACACACCTTGTTTGGGGTGCACTGTCGTCTGTCTTTTTCAACAGGCTTTTTGACCAAGATAAAATAATAAAAAAAACATGGTGAACCAGCATAAAAGTTGTCATAGGAGATTTAATCACCTGGATTGAAACATCAAAAACTCGTTTTCCAACACTGGAAAATGTTTGATCATCCGTGAAGATTATTTCAGCAAAGTGAAGACTCACACTATAGGGTCCCTTCTGCAAGCAGAGCCCATAGTATTTAAGCGAGAGAGGACTGAGCCGAGCTCTGGTATACAACTCTGGGTTGGACATATTCAACATTGATGAATTCACCGCAATGTATTTGGCCTTTCATTGCCTACAAATGACCCTGTGCTACTGTAAGCCCATTTTCCGCTTTCACTTTTAGCAAAGGTTGCTGCTCCGAGTGGTGATATATCATTTTCATATTCCTTGTCTCCAATAGTCACCTTGCTACCACCACAATTGATAGACAAGTTGAAATCTGTGGACATCAAAACAGTTAGCATGGAATCCAAGGTTTATTGGTAGAATAAATTGAATTTTATAAAGAAAAGGCTAACAAGTTCTAAACCCACTCATTGGTTTTTCTGAGCAAGGAAGGTTTCTTTGTAAGCATGTTGGTATCCTGTAGAAAATAAGGAAAAGGCAGGCAATAAAGAATAATGTTTTTGAAGCAAAAGATAGGTGATAAGAATGGAAAAACCTTACGAGTTCTCATTTGTGGATGAATGACTTGAAACAAGATTCCTGCATGCAAAAAAATATACGCTAACTGTGATCAGTCCCAAATGCTTCTCAATTATCTTGGACAAAGAAGAGAGCTGAAACTAAGGATCCATACACATTTCCTAGTTGACAACTGGGTGGTGCTGGGTTTCCTATGAAATTGTTGTAAGATAAATCTCTGAAACATTGTGTTCAATTATACAGATGTTAGTTTGCCAGATAAACAGAAGTTATGTGTAACAAAATAATTTCAATATAAACCTTGTAAATATACATACATGTTACTGGTAGAAATCCAACTGGGAATTGATCCTTGTAGCATGTTATTAGTAAGATACCTATGAAGAAAAGATAATTCACTTGTGTTTATAACAGATGGGTAGCAAAATAATTAATGTGGGGGGTAAAAGTTACTGTTTAAAGAAACTGGAACTGGCATATCGTGTCAAAGGATGTACTTACATAAATTTAATTTGCATATTAGCAAAGCTGCTTGGAACAGGCCCGGTCAGATTGTTGAAGCTTAAATCTCTGCAAGAGAAATATAATATGGAAGGGGGCCAAAAAGGGAAAAAGGAAAGAAAGAAACTATGTTGAACTGTGCATGCTTTTATCTCTAACAACCTTGACTACCCCCATTTGTAAAGCAGATGTTACGACCATATGCAGAGGTTTAAAGTGAAAACTTAAATTTATAGTAGTAGAAATATTTCTCAACATATAAATAAAATTAACCCTAAATGTCATGCATTCCAATAAGTATCATTTACATTATTCTTGTTTGCCTCCATGACTACGATCATTGTTTAATCATTATTTCTGAAAACTTTGCCTTGAGAACATATAATGTTTGGCAAATACTCAGAGAACTGAGACAGGTAGATCATATTTGATTTCCCAAAATAGGCAGGCTATCACAGAGGGATATCTGATGCAATATATAAGGAATCACAATCACCTTTAATCTAAAAAGAAGGGGAAACTAGGGGTTAAGAAAATAGACAAAGAAATATGAAAAGTAATCAAGAACCTGATAAGATTTTAGGCTTCACACCCTTTACATAAGATTGGGTTTCACACCCCTTACACCATTCTCAAGATCAGATCTCAAGAATTTTAACGTAAATTTTAAATTTAAACATTCATTCATCTAGTACATGAGGCCTTCTATAAGCTTTACAAAATTTAATGATGCGAACATCAAGCCACATGCATGGCGCGTGTATCACCGGTGGAGAAGACGCCTCATTTCAGTTTCCCAGTAGCAGAATTTTATGTATTTTTAGTTTTTTTTATTTTGATTTTTTTTAGTTTATATAATTTGAAATTGTAATTATATTTTGATTAGGAGTTTTAGTTTTAGTTATTCAAATTTTGTAAAGGCTATAAAATGTCTCTTGTATCAAACAATTTTATGCAATAAAAATTATAAAGAAATTTCTTTTAAAATTGTGTGAGTTTATGATCTCTCTATAATTTCTCTCTTTGTATGTGAAGTCCTTAGAAAAATCTTAATTAGAGTGTAAAATCCTAGTTAGTTATCCCTTTCCCTGTCTTCTCTTCCAAATCTTACTTCTTATCTTCGAACTTTAATCTCAATTCTAGTTCTTCTTCAATTCTTCACAAAAAAAAATCTCAGAAAAATAAAAAGAGTCATTGTTCAAAAAATCGATCGAAAATCACGCACGGTTCGAAGCGTTAGATTCGTGGAGACAATATATATATATATATATAATATATATATATATATATATATAATATATATATATATATATCTACAGTTATCACATGACACTGAGATCGACGTGATTTTCAGTGGTACATTTTAACCCAGATTAGTTATTTCGAGTTCGAAAATTAAATCTTTCATATTTTATCGACTTAACTGCTGTCCATCAAAAGTGAGATTGTGTGATTCTACTTGTCTTTAATTAGTAGATTTGATATTTATCGTAGAATCTTACCGCATAATATATTATTCTTAATTGAATTGAATTAACACTGCGTGTGATCAATTTTTACTAGTATTATTAGCTTTTGATCCATCCTCCCAATGATCGTTTAATATTGGTGAAGCGTGATTGAATGTTTTATTCCTAAAATTCATACGACATCGTCGTTTCACATCAATTTGATATTTTTAGAATATTTTCAAATTAATATCAAATTGATGTGAAATGAAAGAACTGATGCCAATAGTCAATATTAAAAAAAACTGATGCCAACAGTTATAAAAAGATTTGCATCACATGCTCTGATATAAATTGATGTGAAATGTGTATCTGAAATCAATAATAAAACACTCAATCACGCTTCACCATCATGAAACAATTGTTGGTAGGAAGAATCAAAAACTAATAATACTAACAAAAGTTGATCACATGCAGTTTAATCCAATTCAATCGAGAATCAATTAAGGATAATATATTATGTTGCAAGATTTTACGATCAATACAAATCTATTGAATCACAGGCAAACAGATACACACAATCTCACGTTTGTGGACAACAGTTATATCGATAAAATTCACAGATTTAAATATTAGACTCGAAATAACTGATATGAATTAGGAACATACCTACTGAGGATCACGTGAGTCCTCAGTGTCATGTGATGACTTTCGGTGTGTAGAGCTCACCTCCACAAATCCAACACTTCAAGAATCGTGCGAATCGGACCATCAAGAATCGCTCGTAAATGAAACCAATGCTTAACAAGTCTATTATCTGCAAATGGGTCTTCACTGTTGACTATCAGATCTGGTACTATACCTTCGTGGATCCGGGTCTTGTAGCTGGTCAGTACTGTAGAGGGGATCTGATACTGTAGCCATTGAGTCGAGTCCAGAAGTTGGTCTAAACAGCTTAAACCTAATTGCTTTCTCTTTATTTATTGCATGCGGGTTGGTTTTGAAACCCGAAGTGATTTCTTTCTTCTATCTTTTTGCAGGCGTGCGGCAGATCGAGAAGAGGTGTAGTCGGCCTGCTCTCGACATCGCAGGCGAGGTTGTCAATGACGTCAGGGGTGGCGGCAATGGTTAGTTTTAGATCTGCATGTGATCAACTATTTGCTAGAATTATTAGTTTTAGATCCTTATCACCAACAATCGTTTCATATTGGTGAAATATAATTGAGTGTTTTATTACTGATTTTTCATGCACACATACACGTTTCACATCACTAACTCTCAGAATACATCTGATGTGATACTAAAACTAATACAAAGAAACTAAAAAATAAAAAATACATAAAGACTACTTAAATTACTTGAACAAAATCAAAGCAATTCGTCTTCTCCAACTATGATATATGCGCTGAGGTCGTGGCTAGATGTCCCCATCATCTCCCCGGGTGAACGAGTTCTCTAGTGTAGAAATGCTCTTGTATCGCTCCACAACATCTGGGCCAATCCATGCATCATCAGTCAATACTTTTTCTTTCCAATGGATCAGATATCTTCGAAGTTCCACCATCATTAATGGTGATAATCTCATCATCCAAGATTTATATATTTTATCTGCTGTGTTAGGTAAAATATCTTGGAGTAGAGGAAGAAAAGAACTCTTAAAAATAGGCTCAGTAGAAGGCTCATTAACTAGTAGAATAAAATTAAGACTCTTATAATCCACTAGGTCTTTAATATTGAGTAGAACTCATATCAAAATCTATAGCATAAGCATTATCGTTCAATTTATTTAAGATTTAAAATAGATCAGCACTACAATCATGTAACTTTTTAACAACATCGTCAACATTAAAAGTCTTTAATTGTTCCTAACGCCAGCTCATAACTTATAGTTGGCATTATTTTGAGCAACCTTATCACTTATTTTCTTGTGTAATTCATGCACGTGTGATAAGTAGATGATGAAAATGATGACGCGAACTCAGAAACTCTACAGTGATCAGCTAAAGGGATAAGATTTGTGGGTTGTTTAGACTTAAAACCATAAGCAATCTCATCATGAGGGCTTCTATCTGTTGTCCTATTAACAGAAGTGTTATAGGTAACTTCAACACTGTATAACTTAAGGTAAACTTACCTTTTGACCTCTGTATGCTCTGTGAGATTCACTCGATAATGTGCAAGTTGGAAAGCCTTGCTCTTGAAACTGGACCAATAGCGTGTTTCCTAAGAATTTTTGAGAGACATAATACGACGTCCATACTAATATTCTGCCATGGGTAGTGTGGGACTGGTAGTGAGATATTGATGGACGATAAAGCAAAAGAGAAAGTAGATAGTGTCGACAGTAGAGGAGAAAGGAATGCCGACCAACGCAAGCTGCGACAGTAGAGTAAAGGAGGGGAGCAGCAGCAAGTGGTGGAGTCACCAGCAGAGCCAATAAGGAAAAGGACGAACGGTAGTTGTGGCAGCGGCAACAAGGACAGCCGCTGCGGTAGCTGGAGAAATGACTCTAAACTCCTTAATTATGAGAGTGATTTCAGAAGAAATAGTGCTTTCAGACTAAGGGGTTACAATAAAAACTTCATTAATAATGGCAAACTTAACATAACTTGTGCAGTCGACAATTATATGCCCATACTCTTGACACTTATTGTATTTAGCAACGGTGCTAATCTTGAGAAAAAAATTGTGCCTTTGTTTCGGTTATCTTGTTCGGCGTTCTTGCCCTTAATATTATTCCTAAGTGGGGGTGGAAGGGTACTAGACCTACGAAGCTAGATAGGTGGGAAGGTATAGACACTGGTGTTTTTTAACAGTAGCGGGTTGAAGGTCATGCCTGGTATATGGATACACTGGTGGATGTGCGATCATAGGTTGTTTATTAGCTGAAGCACCGACTTTTCATTCTTTGATTTTGGGTGTCGCAGGTTTGGATCATGTTATCAAGCATAGCTAGCATGGTGTCGAGTTTTTGTGATAATTCGAGCTTCTTCAGTGGATTCATCAGAGTAATGGGAGATTGACTACACTATTGTAAAGGTATGGAAGGACATGACTCTAAACTAGATGTTAAATTAATTTTTTTGTCTTTGAATTTTATAATTTTTATTTTATTTTGAATAAGATTCCAAATTCTAAATGCAAGAAAGCAAATAAAAGTGCTTAAGATACAATCCCTATAAATTGATGTGAAGCATGTAAGAGTGTTCGAAAATCAACAATAATATTACTAAACTCACGCTTCACCAACAAGTTACGATCGTTAGATAAGAAGGATTAAAACTAATAACGCAACAGATGGGTTTAATAAAGAACATGCATAGACTAATCCAGTTTAATCATGAATCAATTAATGAAAATATTTATACTACGAAAGTAAGTTCTACTATTAATATCAAACTAGTATATCATAATAAAGCAGAATCACACAATTTCGCTTATATTTAGCAGACAACAGTCAAATTGATAAAAACTCAAAGATTAATTATCGGATAGATCAGAAAAATGTACCTGAGTATCACGTCAACCTTAATGTCATGCTGATGGTTGCTGGATGCGTAGATCTATCCTTCACAGCTCCAATGCCTCGAGAATCACTCGAATTAGGCTCCGAATAGCTGAGAAATGGCTCAAAAATGAAACTTAACCAGTTAGCGGGTCTGTTTGGCAAACGGGTATGCTAGCAGGTCGGGTAGCACTGTAGCAACTGGGTTTGGGTCTGATGACTTGAATTGTCTCTATACTTAACCTAACGAGTCGGACTGAATCTGAACCCAAACTAGGTTTGATCTCTGCAGTAGCAAGTCGACGACGAGGCAACTTGCAGGTGGAGAGCAAGGAGGCAGCGAAGGTGGGCAGCTCTGGTCGGCGACGACTCTAGAAAGGTTGGGGAGGGTCTGGCAAGATCAACGACGAGGTGGAAGAGAGGAAGAGAGCTGGGGGTGGCGGGTTGGCTGCTGGTGGGGAGACAAAGCAAGCTGAGAGGCAGTGGCCTTGACTAACTCATGGATGGTTGGCGCGAGGAGAGGCCGAGGCTGAGGCCGGTGATCATGCACGCCGCAGGTGTCGAGCGTGAGGAAGTCAAGGTAGTCGGCTAGGCGAGCTCGAGCACTGGCTAGCGCTCGATCGCTGGCTGGCACTCAAGCAGATGTGCTAGGGCTCGAGCAGTGGCGCAAAGACGAGGACACGAAGACAAGATCGCGAGGAGAACTTTGGTGTTGTTGTCAATGATGATGAGTGCAAGTTGGGAGGGTGATGACGATGTTGATGGTGTTGTTGATTTGGTGAGAGAGGGAGAGAAGGGGAGGCTGAAAGGAGAGGAGAGGAGGCGGCGCTGCACTGTTGGCGGCACGTAGGGAAGAAGAGAGAAAAGAAAAGGAATAGGGTTAGGGTTTTAGTGGGAAAGGGAAGAATATAAATAGTGGGATTTAGGAATTTGGATATTTTTTATGAATAATAGTTTTTTTTTTTTGCGAGATCAGATTTAGGATTTTATATTTAGGGTTTGACAATAGAGCTAGGATTTTTGAGAAAGGAAAGGGATAGGAGAAAGGGGATATGAAAAAATGAAGGAGATTGAAACAGAAGTCTCTGATACCAAAATGATGATATGGAGATCGCAATCACCTTCAATCCAAAAAAGAAGAGGAAACTAGGGTTTAAGAAAATAGACAAAGAAATATGAAAGATAATTAATGATAAGATTTGGGCTTCACACCTGTTACACAAGATTGGGTTTCACACTCCTTACACTAATAATAAGATCATATCTAAAGAATTTTAACTGAAAATTTTGAATTTAATCATTCATTCATCTAATACATGAGGCCATTTATAGGCTTTATAAAATCAAACTCTCAGAATACATCCGATGTAGTATTAAAGCTAGTAAAAAACTAAAAAAATTAAAATACAATAAAAGAAAATACATAAAGACTACTCGAACAAAATCGAAGAAACTCGTTTTCTCCTACAATGATATATGGGCCGAGGTCGTGGCTGGTGTCCCCATCAATATCAGGATGAACATTTATTTCAGCTATCGTAGCAAGCTTTTTTTGTGTTAGTCTAGCACTTGTGCTGTTTTGAACTCAATTGTGCCAGTACTGTACTTTTACTGTTATTTGCCGCTTTGAGCTTTCTTGTCTTTTTTACTTCTATTCTCTTGTTTTGTTAAAACTCTCTTTAATGAATCGCGGGGTGCAGAAGCTTTCTCCACCGTTTTAACTCAAAAAACACCATTTTCAACCAATAGAGTTGGGTAACCACATGCTAAGAAACACTTCATAGATCTTAAGCCCCTAAACTACACCAAAACTCAAAAGTTGTGATGAGAGTTAAGTGATATATATTTATATTCCAACACTACCCACATGTTCAGCGCCCTTCTTGTGGTTTTGGGCCATACTTGGGCTTTTGTGTAGTGCATTTTGTTTAAACTGCTTTCAGATACACGCTTGATTGTATAACCAGAATGGCTTTGATACCATATTAAATTCCACAACACATGCCAAAACTCCAAAGTTGTGATGAAGGTTGGGGGATATATTTTTATGATGTACCAATAGATAAATCCTTTTTCTACTTCAGCAGTTCGATAAATCCTTCTCTACTTCAGCAGTGGTGCAAGCTGATCCTACTCTACTTCAGCAGTGGTGCAAGCTGCTGGAATAAATAAAGGCTTCAAATTCCTGATCACAGGTCATGTTACTTTGGACTGAGGGCAGAGACATTACTTCGGACTCCAGAGCATTCTGACAGTTTTGAAGATTTTATCTGCATGGAATTTGGTCCAAATTTCTGAACCTATTGCGGATTGGTACAACTTAGGGGCCGTTTGTTTCGCGTAAAACTTCGTAATTCGTAAATGACTTACTACCCAGTTACAACTACAGCGTTTGTTTGGACCGTAATTCGTAAAAGACTTACATAACTCAACTAACACTCACTTGCAACCCAGTTATCACTTACTTACAGCCCAGTTACAGTTAATTTTGTGGTCATACAAATTTGTAATATTTTTTTATATTAATATTAAAATTTTTAATATTTAACTTTTTTAATATTTATTTGCAGTATTAAAACTTTTAAAATCACCAAATAGTTAATTTTGTGGTCAACTTTTTCACTTACGACTTATACATTACGACAACCAAACACCGTAAAGTACAATACACTTTCCTACTTTACAATTTTATATTACCAACCAAACACCGTTACATGTAACTCATTTACAATTGTAAAAAACTTTACAAATTACAACTACGAATTACGGCCAGTTACGACAACCAAACAGACCCTTAATCTGGTCCGCATAACATGTTCCCAAAATTAGGCGCTGCCTATAAAAAGCATCCAAGGAAAACTAAAAACCGAGACAGGCTGAGTATTATCGGATACAACTTGTCCCTACTTATATGTAGAGATGAACATGTGAGTAACGATCACTTGATTTTCAAGCGATCTTAGTCCTCTTTCATTTGGAAGAGATTTTGTTGAAGTTGGCTATATAACCAGCAAGGTCTGGAGGGTTGATGGATGAAATCATGATTTTGCAACAAGCTAGATTGACTAAATTTGTAAAGCATGACATGGCAGTTGCATTGGTTACTATAGTGCGTCTGCTTTCGGCAACAAGAATAAAAAGGATGATCTCTCAAGGGAGTGTTCAGCAAGTTAAACTTCAGAAGACAAACAAGATGATCAACCTTGCAATCTTACAACTCTTTGTGAAGAGGACAACAGATCCCATGGAACATAGATGGATGAAAAGTAGGATTGTAGGGAGATGTAATAACTGAACATATTATAAACATCATCAATAAAATTCCTTTTACTGTTTAAAAGAAATCCTCTCTCTCTCTCTCTCTCTCTCTCTCTCTCTCTCTCTCTCTCTCTCTCTCTAACTGAACATATTATAAACATCATCAATAAAATTCCTTTTACTGTTTAAAAGAAATCTCTCTCTCTCTCTCTCTCTCTCTCTCTCTCTCTCTCTCTCTCTCTCTCTCTCTACTGCTAAAATCTTGTGGAGAACTGCAGTAAGTCCTCCTATGTATTGTCTTATATTCAACCGCTTGAAGTTAGCAAAGGGCAGACTCTAGGAGAAACGTATGCCAAATAATAAGACGTCTCTTCCAGGCATTTGCCATTTTAACTATTAGGAAAAGGATTCAGGACTCCTGACAATGAATCAGAAGTTTAGTCATAGCTTTTCCGAACAGATTCGGGAAAATCTGGATCACGGCTGGATTGGGACTTAAGGTGCTATGGATTGCTATAGTGAAAGTCTCAAGTATATTTCATATAAATGATATATATCTTTTCTTGATTTTGAAAGATTTATGTTAAAATATTTTGGTTATGTTGGTTTTCCATTGTAGCCATGTGACTTTACTACTGTAGGTATATGATTCTTCAATTGATGACATATACATCGGATAAGGGTTTCTTACTAATTGATGTATATTTGGCACATATTATACATGTATAAATTAAATATATATATATATTATAATATATATATATATATATATATATATATATATATATATACATATATATACTTGGAATTTTCTCAAAAAAAAGATATACACATGGAAATTAAGCTAGTCACTAGCCTATAAAAGCTAACCACTCAATGCCAGGTAGACTGTAGTTATAGACAGCCTGGTTGAGACTGCTACTATAGGTGGCTAGGTTATGATTGTGATTGCTGTTGTAGGCATTCGGTTATGATCTCTGCTCTGAGTATTTTGTCTTTGTAGGTGCTCTTGAGAAGATGATGAATAATTGAATATGACATTGCCTAATTTCTATGCATAAATCCAATTATGATAAGCAATAAATAATCGTCATGAATTGCCTTATCTTGAAAAATGCATATATGGATACATTTATTTCAATTGCATAGATGTTGAGGGTCATGACTCATTTCGAAACCATGATTATTACCATGGTTTAGTACGCTTTAATGATAGTCTAGTTTACAGAAATTATTGAGCAAGTATCACTTATTGAACACGCATGTGCAAGCTGATTCCATACTGTAACCAACTTTTCCAGATCAATGAGGCTCAAAGTTCGGGTCCAGCATGCCTTGAAGACATGTTTTTGGTATGGTGGTATTGCACAACTTATCCTACTTTGTGGCACTGCTAACAGCATTAATTAGCAGTGTTGCTAGAGAAACTTTCTTAATCCTTAGACTGCATGTTACTGGAAATTATGTATCAAGGCAGACTATTGGAGTTTAGAATGAGTTGTTGGGCTTAAGCTGTGTAAAGATATGAGCTTGAAACTTTAGTAACGGATATCTGCCGATGTAAATTGATTTGTATATGACACTGGGATTTAAACCTTTAGTGGAGATTTGCGCTACTGTTACCGGTTACAATTTAGGTTTTACAGTCATCCTGGCAGAGGATTTCGACCAGTTGTCCATGCTCGGTTCAGGAGACAAAACTTTATATATATCATTTAATGAAATATATCTAGGCCCCAAAAGAAGCAAATCTACAAAGTTAAAAGATGTCTAGCAACTTTTTCTTCACTTTAGACTGTTTGGAAAAGAATGAGGATGAAATACAAGACCAAATGTGATTAATTTGTCGTGGCTCTTTTTAGGCGGTCTGTACTGAACCTATCCTAATAAAGTTAGTAATGTCACTTCAAAGGTAAGCAATAAACATGTGATCACTTGGGAGTAAAAAAAAAAAAAGATATAACACATCATGTAATCAATAAGAACACATCCGAACAAACTTACAATAATTTGAGGGGCATATTTCCAAGTAATAAGGAATTCTACCAGAAATCGATAAGTTCCTCAAGACCCTGCATCATATCAATAATTAAAACATCTGGCCAACAAAAGCAGCACATTATATGGATGAATAAATTCATTTTTATTCATGACCAAACTCACAGTTGTCTCATCTTTTTCATATTATCCAGTGGAGGGAAATTTCCGTCTCCCCCTTTCAAATCACTAACCCTTCTGCAACTTAGAAAAAGGACAATAAATAACAAACAATAACCAATGAACCGAGTAACAGAGGAGTTGAAGATGCAAATGATACTCACAGCTCAGTTATGGAAATCAAGTTGGCAAAGGTGGGAGGAAATGGTCCCTGTAAAGAAGTTCCTTGCATATCTCTGTATTTATTTCAGATACAAAACATCACGCAACCCATTCTTTCGGCATAATAACAAATGAATAAGGTTATACTCACAGTCTTTGGAGTTGAATCCAGTTGCCCAACAAGGAGGGGATATTTCCAGAGATTGGGTTCCCATCTAGTCTCCTGCAAACAAATGGTAGGAATTTAAGTTACAGTTACACCTTGTTTCCGTGTGGAATTGAACTTTGAATTTTAGATTCCCGAGATGATTTATGTGGTTGTCTAAGAAAGAGGTGATCTGGGGTGATCTGGGCTTACATCCACCATTACATTTTCTTATAATTTTCATGCAATTATTTTTCTTATTGCACTGGAATCGCATGATACCGAACAAGACCAACAATTGTGCTAAAGCTAATTTACAATCAAACTCATTTTATTTTTATCTGATATTCATCTTAATGTACTATGTAAAATGCAGGTTATCTTTGCATGCTTCAAACTTTCAAATACGCGTTGAACAAAAAAAATGAAAAATCTCAACCAGAACCTGTATTTTGCTGCATTGTTTATTGGTGATTGGCTTTGATTCACTAGGAGAGACTCACAAAGGCCAAAATACTATATTTAATCGATAGCCAATAAGATCAAAATGATTCAATTTGTTATGTCCATGCAAAAAAATGGTAATTTTGGTTTCAATCATACAGCTCTCCCACTGAGGCATATCATCGAACAGATAATGTGCTAGCTGGCCGGTCAACACTTTTTAGCATTTAAACTCAAATTCCCACATTCGAAATAATCGAAACATAGAGAAGAGAATCTCAACTCACAAGTCAGTCATGTTCTTGAGATTTCCTAGCGACTCTGGAAGCTCCCCAGAGAAATTATTGGCTGACAGTAACCTGCAAGCTTACGAATAAAGCTCAAAACAACTTATAAACTAGACTACCGCTTGACGGTGAAACCAGGCGGCGAAAAGGGGGGAGAGAGAGAGAGAGGCAAGGAAAAGAGGGGGAAGATGGGAGAGAGAGGGAAGAGAGGAGAGAGGAAGGTGGGGGAAGAGTGGGGAGGAGAGAGGGGAGGGTTGCTCTCTCTGGCTCTCTCTGGCTCTCAAAGGACAGATGAACAGACAAAATCGAAGAAAAAGTAGAAGAAAAATACATGAGAGAAAAATCACCCTTCGTTCCATTTCATAATACAAAATCAAAATGTTTGAAGTGGAGCAGACTCTACTCACAGCCGATTCAACTTGGTCAGTTTACCAAGGGTCGCCGGTATCGGTCCATCCATCTGGTTACCCTCCAGCACCCTGCACAATGCCCCTCCAAAATTTCGATATTACAAAACTGCATCAAACAAATTGAACCGCAATGTGCAACTTTTTTTAAAAACACACAAAAAAAAAAAGGAAAATTACAGTGACTGTAGCGTAGACATGTTTCCGAGCTCCTCTGGGATTCTGCCAGAAATGCGGTTTCCAAAAGTGACCTGCAAAGCAGAGGTAATTACAGAAGTGCCGTCCAAACAAATGTCAATTAAAAAGAAAGTAAATATAAATAAAAAGATTAGAGTGAGTTAATTACAAGTCAGTGAGACGAAGAGAAGCCCAGACTGCAGGAATTGATCCATTGAGGTAGTCCGTGAGAGGTCTCTGTTTATTTATATACATGGTAGTTAGGATTAAGATCCTATCAAAACATTGCATAATGCAATTTTAATATTGCCATTTTACACACTTACAAGAATTTAGCTGGGTAAGATTCGCGAACTCGGATGGGAGTTCACCAGCCATGTTTGACTCTTGAGCTCTCTGCAGGCCAAAATATGGCAACCCTCACGTTTTATTAATAAGATTTTAATGACATCCGAAAAAATGCATCCCAAAGAAAATTATATAAGATCGCTTACATGCTTGTCACGTGACAGACGGTGGCATTGCATGTGCAGTTGACACTGTTAGCGACGTCCTGGCTTTTCCAAGGGGCTTGCATGATGCAGCACCGCTGCAGGGGTCCACAGAGAAGTCCCATTGCTTTTTCAACTTCAACGCGATTTTCTTAAGAGCAACAACTGTTGAGCACCGCGATCGGGTTTATCAGTTTCAAATTATATAGGATTCTTCCATCATAAAGAAAAAGAAATTATCAAGTATAATTTATTGTTCTATTTTTTTGTCCTTGGGATTACTTTAGGGGTTTATAGAGGTGTCTATATCTCAATCGTCAGCTGAAAGACTCACAGTTCACTTCGACTCTGATTGCAGTTCTAAAAAATTTTGAGATATTCTCAATCTAATTAGAACTGTGAATATGGTAGCAATGCTCACAAAAATATTACGATCATGGTAACAATTCTCACAAAAATATTGAGACCATGGTAGGACCAGAATCTGTGGCTGAGATTCTGTTGGAATTGAAGAATATAAAAGCGAATCTTTGAGCTGAATTATGGCAAGATCCGTTGATCGAATCAATTGGATGATGGTTGGAGTGTGTTCTCCTTCCATTGGGGATGAACGTGGTATATTCACATGTTCAATTCCGACTTCGAATAAATGAGATATTCAAGTCTAAAGATTGCCTAATTCAAAGCCAAAATGGGACTAAAGGTAGCTAAAAGCATTTAGTCCCACATTGGCCATGGGATGGAAGTTCGTGGTGTATAAATAGAGAAAATTGAGAACAAAGGGCGTGCCCTATGGGTACTTAGAGTTTTCGCGCGCGATTGGGAGGGAACCATGCCCTCTCATGCGTGTGGCGGCGGCCGGTGCCGGGGTTCGGGTTCGGGTTGCGACTGTTGGGTCGAAAGGTTGCACCCTTTCGTTGGGTTCGAACCCGTTGGCCCCTCCTGGAACGCTATAAATAGCGCTCCAGATTCTCAATTGAGAGACACACCAACTACAACACCAAAATTCAGAATAAACTCTCTCTCTCTCTCTCTCTGAGTTCTGAACATTTCAAGTTTCTGCGTTCTGAACTGGGAAGTGGAGTTCTGAAGTCAGAGTTCTGAAGTGACTTCAAAAAGGGAAGTGAGAAATCCGTAACTCGGTTTTCGAAAGCGACTTCCAAAGGAGATTCTGCAAAATTCCTTCTGAAAGAAGGCTTAGAAAATTCAACAGATTCTCTTTATAGAATTGTTGTCTGAATCTAAGACTTCTGAAGAAGAATATTCTTCAACCTTCCTTCGTCCTCAACAGTGGGTGCTACTCTAAAGTAAAGGCAAATATCATCCGAAATTTGTCCTTGTACCGCTGCTTCAACGATCCTGTGAAGGTACTGGTTGACTACGGTTCGACCGTACGGTGATTGGTAGTGCTATCCAAATACCGTGAAGGAGTGTTGTATCTTGGGAGACCAGCGTCCATTATCCCGTTACCGCTGCTTCAACGATCCTGTGAAGGTACTGGTTGACTACGGTTCGACCGTACGGTGATTTGGTAGTGCTATCCAAATACCGTGAAGGAGTGATGTATCTTAGGAGACCAGCGTCCATTATCCCGTTAGCACCGGTGCGGGGGACGTAATTGTCTTAAGGAGATTCGCTCTAAGCGTACCTCACTCCAAATACTGTATAAGAGGATTAAGTCCTTTATACAGGGGATATACTTTACAGTATATCGAGACTGATTAAGATTCAGTCTAATTGGTGTTTAACCAAGGAAGGAAATTGAAAGGTGGTTCTTAAATTAAGGAACGTCTATTGAACGGAAAACCTCCCACCTGATATTTGCCGACCTGACCAATTAGATTGTTGATATCTCAGTGATCTTGATTAGTTGTCAGATTGATTTCTGTTAAGCAGATAACCAACAATCTTAAGACAATATTACTATTGAAGTTTCTTACTTCTGTTCTGCTTGAACTTGCAGAAAATGTCTGAGACTAATCAAGATAGTACTAGTAAGGCACCAAACATGCAGTTACAAGCTTTGATGCCTACTCCACTTCCTAACCCGAAGCCGGAGAAACCAGGAAAATTTGATGGCACAGAATTCAAGAGGTGGCAACAGAAGATGCTCTTCTACTTGACCACTCTTCATCTGGCCAAATTCCTGCAGGAGGATCCACCAGAACCCGGAACTGATCGGGACTCAGTCCTTGCAGTCGATGCTTGGACACAAGGTGACTTCCTTTGTCAAAATTATGTTTTAAATGGACTGGATGACTCTCTTTACAATGTCTACAGTCCTATCACTACGGCAAAGAAGTTATGGGCCAGTCTTGACAAGAAGTACAAGACTGAAGATGCTGGTACCAAGAAGTTCGTCGTATGACGATTTCTGGAGTACAAAATGGTGGATAGTAAGACTGTAATCAGTCAGGTGCAAGAGTTCCAACTTATCTTGCACGAGATAGAAGCGAAGGTATGATCCTACCTGAAACATTCAGGTTGCTACTATCGTGGAGAAACTCTCACCTGCGTGGAGATATTTCAAGAACTACCTGAAGCACAAGAGAAAGGAGTTGAAGTTGGAAGATCTCATTGTGAGGCTTCGAATCGAGGAGGACAACCGCAAGTCCTAGAAAAGGAGCAGTAAGGACTCCTACGAAGCAAAAGCCAATGTGATCGAAGACTCAAAGGGGAAAGCGTCTACTTCCAAAGGCTTAAAGCGGAAGAAGACTTCCCAGGGGTACAAAGGCAAGGTCCAAGAAGGCAAGAACATGCGCTTCAAAGGAACTTACTACATCTGCAACAAAGAGGGGCATAAGGCGAATGAATGTCGCAGCCGCCTCAAAAAGAACAAGAAGAGCCATCCACAGGCAAACTTGACCGACCATGAGTCGCCAAGCCTTTCAGCTGTGGTGTCAGAAGTGAATCTGACAACCAACAATAAGGATTGGTGGGTAGACACTGGGGCTACTCGGCACATCTGCTCTGAGAAATTGTTATTCTTAGAATATTAAAGACTAGAGCAAGATGAGCAACTATTCATGGGTAATTCAGCTTCCTCAAAGGTTGAAGGAAAAGGCAAGGTCATCTTGAAGTGGACATCGGGGAAAGAGCTTACTCTGAACGATGTGCTACATGTTCCAGATATTCGCAAGAATCTGATATCTGGATCAATACTTAGTAAGAAAGGATTTAGAATGGTTTTTGAATCAGATAAATTTGTACTTACTAAGGGAGGGATGTATGTGGGAAAGGGTTATCTTGTTGATGGACTTTTTAAAGCCAATGTTGCAGTGGTAGATAAAAAGTCTGTGTATTTATACCCGAAGCTTATAAATAAAGGAAAATCTTCTGTTTATTTGCTTGAGTCTCCTAATTTGTGGCATGCTAGATTAGGGCATGTAAATTACAAGTCATTAAAGAACTTGTCTAATCTGGGATATATGCCTAAACTCAACTTGGAAGAAATTCGCAAGTGTGAGATTTGTGTTGAGGCCAAGTTGGCGAAAAATCATTTCACTCAATAGATCGAAAATAGAACCTTTAGGGTTAATTCATAGCGATCTGTGTGACTTGAAGTTTATGCCAACTAGAGGCGGTAAAAAGTATTTTATTACTTTTATTGATGACTGTACAAGATACTGTTATGTGTATCTTTTAAACAGTAAGGATGAGGCAATAAATATGTTTATAACATATAAAGCCGAAGTTGAGAATCAACTCAACAAGAAAATCAAGATTCTAAAATCTGATAGAGGCGGAGAATATGAATCAAATGATTTTAGTGAGTTATGTGCTAGTTTTGGTATAATACATCAAACAACAGCACCATATACTTCTCAGCAAAATGGAATTGCTGAACGGAAGAACAGAACTTTGAAGGAGATGGTAAATTCCATGCTCGTAAGTTTTGGAGCTCCGCAGAAGTTGTGGGGGGAAGCTCTATTAACTGCAAATTATATTCTAAATAGAGTACCCCACATGAAACTTAGTCTTATACCATTCGAGTTATGGCATGGAAGGACACTTTCCTACCATTACCTCAAAATGTGGGGGTGCCTTGCAAAGGTGCTGGCACCATTACCTAAAAAGACTAAGTTGGGAGCAAAAACTATGGACTGCATATTCATAGGTTATGCCTTGAATAGTAGTGCTACAGATTTCTGGTTCATAAATCAGAGATACCAGATATTCATGTAACATGATTATCGAATCTAGAGATGCTGTGTTCTTTGAAGACATCTTTCCGTACAAACGGGAAGCAGATAAGACTTCTGGGAAAAGAACACACGAGATGGCGTTCAGGGACGAAAGTTCCGAGGAACCGACTGTTAATGCGGAAACTGAACCAAGAAGAAGTCAGAGATCTAGAATCTCAAAATCTTTTGGTTCAGATTTCATAGCATACGCTATTGAGAGCGAGCCTCAAACATTTAAAAAGGCTATGTCACCCCAGAAGCACAAATGTTGAAAGAAGGTATAAATAGCGAAATAGAATCCATACTAAGTAATCATACTTGGAATTGGTAAACTTGCCTCATGGCAGTAAATCAATTGGGTGTAAGTGGATATTCAAACGAAAATTAAAACCCGATGGATCTATCGATAAGTACAAGGCTAGATTAGTAGCCAAGGGTTATCGACAAAAAGAAGGACTTGACTACTTCGATACTTATTCACCAGTAACAAGAATAACGTCCATTCGGATGTTGATTGCAATAGCAGTATTGCATAACTTAGATATCCATCAAATGGATGTCAAGACTGCATTCTTAAATGGTGAATTAAATGAAGAGATATATATGGAGCAACCTGAAGGATTTAAAGTCAAGGGCCAAGAACACAAGGTGTGTAAATTGGTAAAATCCTTATACGGCTTAAAGCAGGCTCCAAAACAATGGCATGAGAAATTTGATAGTGTCATGATCAAAGATGGATTCACTATCAATGAATGCGATAAGTGTGTTTACACGAAAACAGTTGAAAATGCATGTATCATTGTTTGTCTTTATGTAGACGACATGTTGATACTTGGGACTAATATTGAAATTATTAAGTCCACTAAAAGAATGTTATCCAACAGTTTTGATATGAAGGATCTGGGGGTTGCTGATGTAATTTTAGGAATTAAAATCACCAGAACACCAGATGGAATCAGTCTATCTCAATCTCACTATGTGGATAAGATGATAGAAAGATTCAAGGATCATGGGATAAAGGAGAATACAAATCCTTTTCTCCCACACGTCCACCTTCATAAGAATACAGGAACTGGAATACGCCAGTTGGAGTATTCTCAGATTATCGGAAGTCTAATGTATTTGATGAATTGCACTAGACCCGATATTGCTTACGCTGTAAGCAAGTTAAGTAGATACACTAGCAATCCTAGTGATCAACATTGGACCGCTCTACTACGAGTATTGGGTTACGTATCACATACCAAGGAATATGCCTTGAGATATGGACAGTATCCACCTATACTGGAAGGATACAGTGATGCTAATTGGATTGCAGATTCTGAGGAATCAAAATCAACTAGCGGATACGTATTTACTCTAGCAGGAGCAGCGGTATCATGGAAATCTTCTAAGCAAACATGTATTGCCCGTTCCACTATGGAATCGGAATTTATAGCCTTAGATAAGGCTGGAGAAGAAGCAGAATGGCTTCGACAATTCTTGGAAGATATACCATTATGGCAAAAGCCAGTGCCCGCTATATGTATACACTGCGATAATCAAGCAGCTATATCTAGGGCACAAAATGTTATATACAACGGTAAGTCTAGACATATTCGTCGTAGACATAATACGTGAAGCAGTTGCTCTCAAATGGAATTATCTCTATTGACTTTGTATCGTCAAAGATAATTTAGCGGATCCGCTTACTAAAGGTTTAAGTGGAGAGCGTATAAACTGCGCATCGAGGGGAATGGGTCTAAAAGCCTAACCTTACCGAGTCAGCTTAATGGAAACCTCACTTAGCGACTGGAGATCCCACTGACTAAGTTCAAGAGGAAAAACTAGTTATGATTGACTCAGCAAGTAAGCACTTGGGAGCTTGACTCCAATCCATTCCTAAGGTGCACATAAGTGCTTTTCTACAAGTGGATTAAGGATAAGCTTAATGCTTTTAATGATGCCTATATCTTGTTACTAAACAAGTGGAGTAGAGTAGACTACTCTTAATAGATCCATCACCTATGTGAGTATAGAGTTGGGTCGGCTCTTTGGGAATTTCTATGGAGGCTGTTATTCCCTAAAGATACTCTCTGAAACTAAGAATGTCCAGGGCCAAAACGGACACAACCGAGAACCAAAGTTGATTTGAAAAGTCACTGTGTGAAACTTGTTGACTGGCTTACACTAACGGCTAACAGTTCAAGACCTAGTTCACTGATTAGCCAGTAAGTCCGATAAATCTTTCGCTATGGAAGGTTCAAGACCTAGTTCACCTATCCTGATGCAGTTTCTTTCTAAAGTACCTTTCATAATAGAGTCAGTCTCTTTGTGTGTCATTTCCTTGAATCTCCATTCATTGTGGGGGATTGTTGGATTGAAGAATATAAAAGCGAATCTTGAGCTAAATTATGGCAAGATCCGTTGATGAATCGAATGGATGATGGTTGGATGGTGGATGGAGTGTGTTCTCCTTCCATTGGGGATGAACGTGGTATATTCACATGTTCAATTCCGACTTCGAATGAATGAGATATTCAAGTCTAAAGATTGCCTAATTCAAAGCCAAAATAGGACTAAAGGTAGCTAAAAGCATTTAGTCCCACATTGGCCATGGGATGGAAGTTCGTGGTGTATAAATAGAGAAAATTGAGAACAAAGGGCGTGCCCTTTGGGTACTTGGAGTTTTCGCCGCGCGAAAAGGAGGGAACTATGCCCGCACATGCAGGCATGCGCGCGCGCGCCGCCGCTGGCGGCGGGCGGCGGCCGCCGGCGCCGGTGCCGGTGCCGGTCGGGCCCAGGCCTGGGTCTGGGTCTGGGTTCGGGTTCGGGTTCCCTACCCGGCCTGATTCTTTTTGAATCCGGTCTCGCGGGTATGGGTTGCTCCGCTACCCGAACCAGACCCGCTCTGCTCCGCTACCCAAACCGCCCGCTCGCCAACGGATCCTAACCGCCCGCCAACGGATGTCTGAAAATCGTTTGGCGGTTGGACCGTTGTGCGGTTTGGACAGTTGGGCGGTTGGACCGAACGGTTGCGACGGTTCTGTCCGAACCGTCGCAACTGTTGAAATTTGGCGGACGAGAAAGCCCCTCCTGGAGCGCTATAAATAGTGCTCCGATTTCCCTTTCTCAGACACACCACTGCGAAATCTCTCTCTCTCTTTGAGTTCTGATCTGCCTGAAGTGAGTTTCAGCGTTCTGAACTGGGCTTCCAGCGTGAAGTAGGAAAGCGACTTCCAAGAAGATTCTGCGAAATTTGTTCTGAAAGAGGAATCAGAAAATTCAACAGATTCTGTTATAGAATTGTTGTCTGAATCTGGTACTTCTGAAGAAAATATTCTTCAACCTTCCTTCGTCCTCAACAGTGGGTGCTACTCCAAAGTAAAGGCAAATATTCATCCGAAATTTGTCCTTGTACCGCTGCTTCAACGATCCTGTGAACGTACTGGTTGACTACGGTTCGACCGTACGGTGATTTGGTAGTGCTATCCAAATACCGTGAAGGAGTGTTGTATCTTGGGGACCAGCGTCCATTATCCCGTTAGCACCGGTGCGGCGGACATAATTATCTTAAGGAGATTCGCTCTAAGCGTACCTCACTCAAAATACTGTATAAGTGGATTAAGTCCTTTATACAGGGGATATACTTTACAGTATATCGAGACTGATTTAGATTCAGTCTATTGGCGTTTAACTAAGGAAGGAAATTGAAAGATGGTTCTTAAATTAAGGAACGTTCTATTGAACGGAAAACCTCCCACCTGATATTTGCCGACCTGGCCAATTAGATTGTTGATATCTCAGTGATCTTGATTAGTTGTCAGATTGATTTCTGTTAAGCAGATAACCAACAAAGTTGGCTTAAAACAATAACTAAATAGGACCACAAAGAGTGAAAACTCTTTAGTCCCACATTGAAAGTGGTAAAGAAAGTTGAGTGGTTTAAATATAAAAAGTTGAGAGCTAAGGGTGTGTTCTTAGGATACTTAAAGTTTTCACGCGTGTTTGAGGGAAGCTATGCTTGCACGAGTGTTGGCGTCGGTGCCGGTGTGCAGATGCAGGCGCAGGTCACGAGCATGCAATATAATCTTTTTTGAACTGAGCCGGGTTGCAACCCGCTGGCTTCAATTGTTGAAGCGGATGCAGGTTGTGGCTACCCCCGTCCAATGGGAAAAATGGTTTTCTGAATCGTTATTGTGACGATTCTTTCTAAACCGTTATAACCGCTGAACAGTTGTGACAGTTCTGTCTGAATAGTTGCAACGGTTCAGACATAACTATTGTAACCACTCAGTTTCTGTCCCTATAAAAACCAGGGAAATCTTCTCATTTGAAACACACTTAAAAACAGAAACAACTCAAACTCTCTTCCACTTTGCTCCTCTAAATATTTCCTCTAAACTTCAAGACAAAAAAAATTTCTGGATTTTGTCTTGGTCCGAAGTTTTCATCTTCCAATTATGAACGGTATGGGTCAATTTTTGGTTTGACTGTAAGAGAATTTGCATTGTGCTTTGCAAATATCATAAAGGAGTATTATATTTTGGGAGACTATCGTTCATTATCCCGTCAGCACAGTAACGGGGACATAATTATTTTGAAGATTCATTTTATGCATACCTCACTCCATATTTTGTATATTTGAACTAACGTTCTTGTTGCAGGAAATTGTACTTGTTGCAGGAATTATTATTGAATTATTTTTCTTGAATAAAATAACTATAGTGTTATTATTAATATGAGACTGACTAAATATCAGTCCGATTAGTGTCTACGGAAGGGATTTGAAATGTGGTTCTTAAATTAAGGAATGTTTTATCGAACGAAAAACCTCCCACCTAATTATCGTTGACCTGACTAATTAGACCAGTTGCTCTAGATTGGTTGTCAGAAAGTTTTAATAATCTCAAGACAATTATGTGTATTGAAGTTGCTAACTTCTAATCCCTGTGAATTATAGAAAATGTGTGATACTGATCAAGAAGATAATATCAGTATGGCACTGAGTGTGCCAATTCAGACTATAGTGTCTGCTCTTCCTCCTAATCTGAAACTGAAGAAGAAGAAAATTGATGGCATGAAGTTCAAAGGTGGCAACAGAAGTGCTCTTCTATTTGACCACTCTGCATCTGGCCATGTTCCTGTAAGAAGATCCATCAGAACCCGGCACTGATCAGAACTTTATCCATGCAGTCGATGTATGGACAAAAGGTGACTTTCTTTGTCGAATTATATTCTTAATGGACTAGATGATCTCTACAATGTCTACAGTCTCATCCCAACGACAAAGAAGTTATGGGCAGCCCTCGACAAGAAGTATAAAATCGAGGATGTCGTACAAAGAAGTTCATCGTAGGACAATTTCTTGAGTATAAGATGGTGGACAGTAAGAAAGTAATCAGTCAAAGACTTCCAACTCATCGTGCCTGAGATTAAGGCTGAAGGTATGGTTCTTCCTAAAACCTATCAAATTTCTACTATCGTGAAAAAATTCTCACCTGCGTGAAAAGATTTCAAGAACTACCTGAAGCACAAACGCAAGGAGTTGAAGTTGAAAGATCTCATTGTTTTCCATAAATTTGATCGAAGGGGAAAACTTTACAAAGATTTGAAAAAATTATAAGTAATTAACAGAAAATTACAAGAATTCTCTTCTCAGAGTTTACGGGAAAGTATGTCGGTAGAAGTCTGGTCACCGCGCGACCGCTTTGTTTTGTTGACGATGCGAGCGATCAAGTCTTCAGGTCTTCTACTTGGAATTCCTTTTCGCCTGCTTTTGGAGATTCCTTAAGAATAGAAGATCTAGGGTGTTAGCATCCTGAAAGAGAAATTAATCCTTTGAAGAAGCTTAGGGCTAGAGATTGATCTCTTGTGCGAATTTCAGCCGCCTCTCTAAAAAAAATCTAGCCCGAACCCCTCCTTACAATAGGCTATTTATAGGCTTTATGGATTGCAACTGCTCTCCTAAAATTCAGCAAATTGATTGAGTCAATCTAGCTTCGCATCTGAAGCTTAAATAGCTTCGTTGCGAAGCTAAACACAGCTTTAGTGAAGCTAGAAGTGTGTATGCGAGGCTAATTAGCCAGCTAGCTTGGGTATGTTATACCAATCCCCTGATTTGCTCCATTAATGAGGGATATTTCCTTGATCTTCAAGGAGTAATGAGATCACGATAATTAACTGCCAGAAAGTGATATCAATCATATTAATCTCAAGTTGAGATTTAAAATGGTCAAAAATGACCAAAAGAACTCTCAGCAGAACTAAGCTTCAGGCGAAGCTAGAAATGACCCCGCAACTGAGCTATTTAAGGAGTCTCAGATGAATCTTAGATTGAGCTAGCTAAAAGAAGCTCATGCGAAACTTGATGAGGAGCCCTCAGCGTAGCTAAAAAGGAGCTTGATGCAAAGCTAAGAGATGAGCCCATAGTGGAGCTAAAAAGAGCTTCGTGTGAAGCTAGAAATAAGTTTGCGGTGAAGCTAAAAGTTAGCCCTTAATAGAGCTTGAGTTAGCTTCTCAGGCAAAGTTAGCCCATTTGGGCTTAAGTGAAGCTAAGTGTTGAGCCAACTTAGCCTTTTGACCTTCTTCAGAAGGCAGTACTTGGTTCACTGTCTGCTTCATTGGATCAATGGAGTCTAATTCATTGGTTTGTCTATCAGGAATGGACAAGTCTTCAGCCTGTATGCGACTTGTCTTTTAAAAATGTCGATAAGTTAGATATCATTCGGACCAGTTGTAGAGCTGCCTTGGAGTTTGTCTTTTTAGAGTGTTAACAAATTCCCTTGATCTTCTCCAACTAATAAGGAGTAATGACATCACCGCAATTAACTAGCAAAAAGTGATATCAATCACATTAATCTCGTGTTGAGATTTAAATGATCAAAAATGACCAAAAGAGCTCTTAGTGGAACTAAGCTTTAGGCGAAACCGAAAATGAGTCCATAACGGAGCTATGCAAGGGGTAGAGAAAACGATCATTCCCTGTGAGCTTTGAGAGAAAGACGGCGAGAGGTATTTGGCTTTGTGGGTTGCACAATTTGAGTGGAGTTGTCATTCTATTGAGAAGAATGACAAGTGGAGTTCCGACTCATTGGGGATATGTCAGAGTTTTTTACTATCAGAGGTTTAATGTTAATGTGACAGGCTCGACCTGTAAATCATTTCATTAAGAAAATGACTACAGTTTTATGTGATTTTACCATTCCATGGAAGAGAATTAGTAAGAAATTTTGGTGAATTGATCGTTCCCAACAAATGTAGGAATATTACTAGAGAAATCTGCCGGAAAATAGAAGACAATGTTCCTAAAACTTGTTTAGGGAACAAAATAATTTCATTGGGGAGTAGAGAATAATACTCCTAAAAGTCGTCAAAGATAATTGTTAACGTGCCGACTAACATGAATTCTCGCTGGAGGGAATGATCATTTCTCTACTCCTAGTAGAGCTTTCTTTCTCCATGAAATTTTGTGAAGTCACTAATGTCGCGAACTTCTCGAATATTTGTTCACTCTTCAGTGGACCTTTTTAGTCCCTCATGGGCTCTCAAGTTGTCACGTTAATGATTAATTCTGGCAATTTTCCTATTATATCCCCAGTGGAGTCGTCATCTTGTTTTCTATAAATTTGATCGAAGGGGAAAACTTTACAAAGATTTGAAGAAACTTACAAGTAACTAACAAAAATTACAAGAATTCTCTTCTCAAAGTTTCTGGGGAAGTATGTCATTAGAAGTCTGGTCAGCACGGGACCACTTTATTCCAATGATGATACGAGCGATCGAGTCTTCGGGTCTTCTGTTTGGAATTTCTTCTCGCCTGGTTCCAAGATTCTTTGAGAATAGAAAATCTAGAGTGTAAGTACCCTGAAAGAGAAATTATTTCTCTGAAGAAGTTTGAGAGCTAGAATTTGATCTCTTGTGCGAATTCTAGCCGCCTCTCTAAAAAAATTCAGCCATGAACACCTCCTTGCAATGGGCTATTTATAAGTTTTATGATGTGCAACTGCTCCCCTGAAATTCAGCAAATTGATTGAGTCAATCTAGCTTCAATCTGAAGCTTAAATAGCTTCATTGCGAAGCTAAACACAACTTCAGTGAAGTTAAAAGTGTGCATGCGAGGCTAATTAGCTACCTGGCTTGGGTTTGTTATACTAATCCCCTAATTTGCTCCACTTAATGAGGAATATTCCTTTGATCTTCTATAACTAATAAGGAGTAATAAGATCACGACAATTAACTGCCGAAAAGTGATATCAATCATATTAATCTCGTGCTAAGATTTAAAATGGTAGAAAATGATCAAAAGAGCTCTCAGCGGAACTAAGCTTCAGCCAAAGCTGAAAATGAGCTCACAGGGAGCTATGTAAGGGGTAGAGAAATGATCATTCCCTGCGAGCTTTGAGAGAAAGCCGACGAGAGGTATTTGGATTTGTGACTTACACAATTTGAGAGGACCTGTTATTCTATTGAGAAGAATTACAAGATGGCGACTCCACTGGGGATGATCTTCTTCAACAACAAGAAGATAATGTTATAGTGCGACGATGAGATCCTTGGGTCTACTGCTGAGATGCTGTTCATTCAGTTTGACCTAGAGAAGTTCGAACAACTTCTCTTTGAGGGTAACTCGGGCCCTTTAATGTGCGCAAGTATAGAAAGATCTTCGTAGCTAGATCTCCTCTGGCCACTGCTTGAAAACAAGTCTCTAATGAGAAGAAAGACACCGCCTGCAGGTTTAACTCAACCTCTTGTAAGGGTAAATAGACTCCAATGGAGTCTATCCCAGTCTCAACAGAGACTAAACTAGCTTCGCACCAGCATCTCTACGCTGCTGTGAAACTAGATCAGTCTCTAAGGCTATTTGATTGAAAAATCCACTTCAGTCTCACATAAGGCTAAAAGATCTCTTGCTCAGCTTCTGGCGAAGCTCATGTAGCCTCTGGTTGCGAGACTACTTCAGCTCTTCATAGAGCTCAGCCACGCTCCTCCCACGAGGCTAAAGGCAAAGCACCCATTAGTGCTATCAGCGAAGCTACTATAGCTTCGCTCGCTGCTAAAACTCTTAGCCACGAGGGTAGAATTGATGCACCATTTGTGCTGACAATGAAGCTTCTTCGCTTATGGGAAAAACACTGTTAAACAGTGCTAAGCTCACTTCCAACTGCGTAGCTAAAGCATGAAGTGCTCAGATAGTTTTGCCTCATGAAGCTAAGCCTCGCGGCGAAGCTGTCGCAGCTTCGTCTCCAGCCAGAAAATAGCCTCCAAGGCTAAGTTTAGGGTTAAGCCTAAGACTTTTCAGCCTATCAAGGCTAATTTCCAGCTCCCCTGAGTTTTCGTGTTGAATCGATTGGGTCTGACCAACACAGATTTGAAGGAATTTTTGAACAACAAGCGAAATCTCGCTCTGAAGAGCAAATTCACATCTCGTCATTTTAGTGCGGACAAGTGGGGTGTCAACTTATGATAGTTCACTCCATCCATTGTGGTCGGGGACCAATCCCCACAATAACTCCTCCAACCAATCTTCGGTATTCGACCAGTTATCAGTTTAAACCTCTGAAAAGCCCAAGTCTCAAGGGAAGAGGAAACCTAAGGTGCCTCACCTCGCTGTAGCTTCTATCAACATAATAGGCAGAGGGAAAGATTCACACGATTCCAAAGAGGGAGACAGGGGGTTCACGCTCTCTCATTTAGTTCTCCAGAATCTGACTATAACCCAGCTTAAGTCAGGACCTGGTTGAACCAGAAGGCGGCTTTCGATACACTAGATCTAGGGTAGCAATACCTTATAATTATGGATAACCCTTCTCTACCACAGTGGCAATATCGCTGGAACCATTGAGAAGCCTCTTCCAATAGTCAGACGATGAAGGAGAAGCCAGCGACTACACTTCCTCTGCCACCATCAACCCTAAACAGACAGGAATTATGTCGGTCAACATGGCCGACAATAACCATGATAATGATCTCCGTTAGTGTATGGAGGCCCAAGAGCAGATTTTCAGGGCTCAGCAAGCTGCTCTGAAAAATATCCAGCAAATGTTGGTACAATTCTTGAACAACTGGAACAATGATAACACCACCGGTAGCAATCATGATGAGAAGAATCTCGACAATAAGAATCCTAAGGCTGAAAAGTCAAAGGGAAGTTCTTCAATTGATGCTAATGTTATCAAAGGCATCCAAGCTCAGATTGTATTCCTAACA
This sequence comes from Agave tequilana, assembly GCA_038442645.1. Classification (NCBI taxonomy): domain Eukaryota; kingdom Viridiplantae; phylum Streptophyta; class Magnoliopsida; order Asparagales; family Asparagaceae; genus Agave; species Agave tequilana. The sequence goes on from JAVJIF010003708.1 coordinate 81,457, forward strand.
TAGAGGGATAAATTAAAGAAAGTAGGGATGACACGTCCCTACCCGTTGGAATGGGACTTAGTTTCCTATCCACCAAAATTCAAGCCACCTACGTTGCACACTGTAGGCTGTCTAAAAAACAGACAAGCCTTTAAAAGCAGAGATCCAAGCTCAAGACACGTTGGCTCGACACCCGCGTCTCAGCATCAGGACGCGTTGGCTCGACACCCGCGTCTCAGCATCAGGACGCGTGGGCTCGACACCCGTGTCTCAGCATCAGGACGCGTTGGCTCGACGCCCGCGTCTCAGCATCAGGACGCGTTGGCTCGACGCCCGCGTCTCAGCATCAGACGCGTTGGCTCGACACCGCGTCTCAGCATCAGGACGCGCTGGCTCGACGCCCGCGTCTCAGCATCAGGACGCGTTGGCTCGACACCCGCGTCTCAGCATCAGGACGCGCTGGCTCAACGCCCGCGTCTCAGGATCAAGACGCGCTGACTCGACACCCGCGTCTCAGCATCAGGACGCGTTGGCTCGACGCCCGCGTCTCGGTTGCAACTACCTACCCGAAATAAGGGGCCAGTCACCGCACATGTAGCGGGAAGTGGCCCCTCATTGTGGAGCGTTTTCAGGGGGCACGTTCATCCCCAGGGACCTCTATAAATAGCCCTGTTGGCATCAACAGAGACAGACACACAGGGAGAGACGTACCTACATACAGGCATACGCATCCAACACGCGTAGAGAGAGACACGCACGATCACCGGACGAAGGCATCGTCAACAGAGAAGGAGAGAAGACTCTTCAGCAAGCTTACTGCGTACTAGCTGCTCTTTGCCTAGCTCCTCTTCTAGAGTTTTGGTAGACAGAGCCGAGTTACTCTCTCTACCGACCGAAGAGAAGATCCCCGACGGTCCAAACAGTCATCCGGTCAACGGAGAACAAGATTCACTCTCCACCGCCACACGAAGAACCCAGCATTAAACAAAGAGGGGATTCAAGATTCAACATCCTCCCTCCCTTGTAACCGGAAAGAAAGGAAAGTCTGGTTGTAATTGTTTCAACTGATTCAAGGAAATATTTTACACCCCGATCTTTCTCACCTAAATCTCCTTCCGGGCACCTACAAGAGATGGCGACTCCGCTGGGGAATCTGTTTGTCACTGATGAACAAGCTGTGGCGTAGGATGATGTTCTCCTTAAGGGGAAGATGGTCGAAACGCTCGTTGTCGAGTTCGACCAGGCGAAGTATGAAGAGTTCCTCTCTTCTGGCTCCAAGAGCCCAAAGACCCGCGTCTGCCGTAGGGTCTCAACTGAAAAGTTACCCAAAGCCCAATCTGAGGCTCTGCCGGGTGCCGATGCCCACTGATACCCACTGTGCCAAGACAAGTTCAAGCGCCAACGCCTCCCAGAAGGCCCGCGTGACCTCAGGCACTGCTGTTGCGATCAACCGCGTCGCACAGAACACACGCGCCAACGCCTCCCAGAAGGCCCGCGTGGTCCCAGGCACCACTGCTGCTGCGATCAACTGCGTCGCGCAGAATACCCGCGTCAACGTCTCTCAGGAGACCCGCGTGGTGAACACTCTTGGTTCTGTAAACCAGGAGGTTGTTGGTTTCTCCCCTCCTCCACGACGCAACCGGAATGCTGAGCGTCGACAGAGGAGACGCGCGTCAACTCCAAGTCGGAACCGTTGGTTGTCTGACTGGGGGTGGACGCGGCGTACAATCTGATGCCTTGCCCGCACCTCGTCCAGTGCGTGAGATCCGCGTTTGGCGACCCAAACGCGAGACTCCTCAAGTTGAGTCCTCTGAGGACCAACTCATCAAACGCCAGGGTGAAACCTCCGCGTTTTTTCAAACGCAGGAAGTATGCACTCGTAGGCGTGGGGCCCAGCAGCCCGCTCTCTCTCAAGCAACTCTGCCCAAACGCATCAGGCAGCAACGCGAGACTCGCGTGCGCGTCATACAGCCGCGTCATGAGAGCCGCGTCCCTGAAGTCTGCGTCCAGGCTGAACAGCACATGACTGTCTCCCGTCTTCGACGTTGCGAGACCAGTCTCTTTAATCCCCCTCCCACGGATTTGAGGGATTATTTGACAAGGAAAAGAAGTGCCAATCAAGCCACTTCGTCATGCTGCTGTCAACAGCTCATCCATATGCTCTCTGGATGCCATTATGGATCAGGCATGCACCAGCAGTCCTTAATCAGACAGCTGACCCTGATTCCCCCGTCAGCCAAAAGAAGACGCTCCCACAGAAGGAGAACCTTTTCAGATGTTGAATACCCGGAGTTTACTGCAAACATGACTAGCAGAAGTAAGGGAAAACAACCAATGGTCAACTCAGAGGAATCTGACTCTGAGCCGGAAGGGGTGTATCAACACACTCGCACCCGGACGGGGGCCATTCCCCCAATTGACTATAATGCCTTAGCCCGCGGCATTAGAATGGGTGATTCTCACTCCGCTGTAGTGGAGTCGCAGGCTTCAAACTCTTCCGTCGAGAAGGAGGCTTCCGCCTACATGGCAGACACTCCTGAAGAGACGGCCAGGCGTTTAGAACAGACGCAGAAGCGCCAGATGGATATAATCGCCTCTCAACAGAGATCCATTGACTCCCTCAAGCATATGCTTGAGAAATTGCTTGAAGAAAGAGCGAGATCTCCTCCTAGACGGCCGAAGGGGAAAGGGAGAAAGGGAGAAAGCCCACCCTCCGAACCTTCCGACGAGACACGACGATCTACCTCGGATGTGTCCAAGCCCTCGTCGCAGGCAAGAAGCGACCCAGACCCGGAAAAGGCTCATGCTAAAAGAATGAGCCTGCTGGAGCAACGACTCAATACCCTTGCCAGTCGTAAAGATCTCCAAGAGGCTGGAGTAGTCCGGCCCTATCCGGCCGAGTGGGACTTAGTCCCGTACCCTCCTAAGTTTAAGGCTCCAACTCTCCAAGCATTTGACGGGAAGGGGTCACCCAACCAGCACATCTACTACTTCAAATCCCAGACCGGGAATGTAGTAGATAACGACGCTATACTGACGCGTCTGTTCATAGGCACCCTGAAAGGGTTGGCCTTTGAATGGTTCATGAAGCTCCCAGAAGGTTCAATCAAGAACTGGAGCGACTTGGAGAAGCTGTTTCTGACACGCTTCTTCGAAGATGACTCGGAAGTGACAATGCCCACCCTTTTAGCAACCAAACAGCGAAAGGGAGAGTCCGTCAAGTCTTTCGTAGAAAGATTTCGGAACGTGGCACTCCGATGTCCAAGCGGCATGACCCAGGCCACCCTGGTGGAAACATGTCGTCATAATCTCCAAACCTCACTCCTTGCTCAAATAGGAGTTGCTGAAAGCCGCACCTGGAAACAATTAGTCCAACAAGGTGAACAGGCTGAGGAGATTGTTGCCCGCGTCAGGGCAGAAGAAGGTAGGCCCAGGCCAGAGAGGTCAACAAGGCGTGCGCAGGACACATCCCTCCAAACAAAGCGGAAGGATAACTTGGCGACGGAGACCAAATCCCCCGCCAAACCTCAAACAGGCAGGGCAAGTGGCTCTTCAAGCCAGCCATGCCCCAACAAGCAGTATTCCTTCAAGGAGGAACATGTCGATTCGCTCTTCAAGCTACTCAACAAGAGCAATCGGCTGAAACTCCCTGAAGTTAGACGCCCAGAGGAAGTCGGCAAGACCGACAATCCCAACTACTGTATGTACCACAGAATGTTGGGACATCCTACCAAAAGCTGCTACGTCTTCAAGGACATTCTTCAGGCTCTGATTGACGCGGAGGTGTTAAAACTCCGACCAGAGCAGAAGAAGGTGACGGCCAATGTGACGTCGGTTCTCCAGTTCGGGAGACAACCTCCAGCGCCTGCGGGGGTAACTCCTATTCCAAGGGGAGAATTAAGAGTGGTCAACACAGACCCTCACCAGCAACAGGAGAAGGGCTTGGTAGCCGTCCCTACACCTCAGGGGGAAACCATGTGGGTCCACCCTGACCTCGTCGATGAACAACAATGGACTACTGTGACCAACAGAAAGTCCAAAGGCAAGGCAAAAGCTTCATCGTGCCATGTGATCTGCGCTTCCTCTCGAGAAGCGGATACTGATGTTCCCTCGTTGACTGACTCAGAAGAGGAAACAATAGTCCTGGCCGCAGAGCCCAGCCAACCGAGGGCGGGGACCCGTTCAGGACAGGCATACTTGAAGCAGTACGGCGAGACGGCAGCGGCTTCTCCGCAACCAGCCGTAGAACCAGCCAAGCCCTCCACAAAACCACCTGTGGAAAAACAGAAAGAAACCCGGTTTTCTCTCGGGTTCTTTCAAAAGGTGCAGCGGAAGGATCCTCGACACCTTACCGCTTCGATGTCTTGGCTCAACTAGCCAACATCCCGGCACGCATCACCTTGTATGAACTCCTGAGGCTATCAAAGTCAATCAGAGAGGCTCTACAAGAAGCTTTGGCAAATGCTGAGGTCTTCATGACCCGCGTGCCAAGGGAGGAAGATGTAGAGGATTGCCTCCACGCCTCCCCAAATGCTCCCTGCATCACCTTCACAACAGATGACATGCAGGTTAAAGGGAAGCATGACCGACCCCTATACTTCACAGGATATATCGGGTCGTCCGAGGTAAATCGCATCCAGGTAGACCCAGGGTCCGCGCTGAGTATCATACCTCGCCGAGTCATGCAATTTCTGGGCATTCCTACCCATCGTCTGAGCCCTACCCAGACAACTATTTACGGGTTTAATGCCAATAGCTCCCGTCCGATGGGGAAGATCAAGCTCAAATGCCAGATCGGGAGCCTCAAGTCGGAAGTGACATGCTACGTCATTGACGCTGACACTTCCTACAACCTGTTGCTGGGACGACCATGGATTCACCGTAATTCCATCGTTCCCTCCACTCTCCACCAAGTCATGAAATACATTGACGAGAGTGGACAAGTTCAAACGTTGATTGCCGAAAGGCATCCGTTTAAAGGGGTTGAAATTATTTCACGGACTCCCTCCTATATCAGGATCCTGAGGAGACTAATGAAACCCCGCAACCAGAGGAGCTAGACTCTGGTAATGAGGCTGACATTGAGCCTGAGAAAGAAGAGTGCCTGTGGGAGTTGGAACCCCTTGTAAAGAGCACTAATAAGCTCGATATTGACAACACCACCGACGATGCGGGTGGTTGGTACATTAATGAAGATTTAGATTTTGCGTATTTTCCTGTGTATGTTTCCGATTCAATACCGTCGGATACTACTACCGACGTGGACGATGACCTCTGGTCGGCAATGGATGCTTTGACATCTTTGCATGTACCGGTGAAATCATCTTTCGGGACATACCAAGATAATGTAATGCGCAAGAATCTATATTTATGGTTCCAGCCAGATGAAAAGGCCAAAGACCAATACTTTTTGGGCGAATCTCGTCTGAACCGATGCCTCACGAAGAATCGGAAGGCGAGGATGAATCCCCTCAGTTCGATCATTATAAACCGAAAGCGCTCAGAATGATGAAACGCATGGGATATGACCTAACCAACAGGCCCGGATTAAACTTCGGTAAAGGAAGGAGAACGCTGCTCCGGTCCTTTGTGCCGAAAGGGAAAGCACCTGATTATTATCATCAGACGCGCCGGGGGTTGGGCTATGTATCAACTCCAGTCCCATCAGCCTCTGATTCTCGAGAGTCGTCAGGTCACGATTGCTCTTCAGACACGTCATCGTGGGAGTCAGATGTCAGTGTCGGCAACATCTTCAGAGGGCTTTCAGTAAACATGGTTTCAACAGGCCATCTGGAAGATGAAGATGAAGAAATGATCCAACCTGATACAGATCCTTGGATCAAATATTTGAATGCTCTTTGGGATATCCGCTTTGAACAGCGTGAGCCACCCACAGAAGATAAGGTTGTTCAAATCAGCCTAGGAGATGAGGCCAACCCCAAGCCCATTTTCATAAGTGACGGCTTGTCACCTTCGGAAAAGGAGATCTAATATCTCTTGTACAAGAGTATATAGACGTCTTCGCCTGGAATTATGAGGACATGCCTGGACTTGATCCTCAAGTGGCTATGCATCGCCTCAACATCAATCCGGACATGAAGCCTGTTAAACAACAGCAGCGACGGTTTCGTCCAGAGATAATGGAGGCAATTCAATCAGAAGTCAGAAAGCTTATTGATTCTGGCTTCATCAGGGAGGAACAGCATCCCGACTGGGTAGCCAACATCGTCCCCGTCACCAAGAAGAATGGGAAGATCCGGATCTGCATCGACTTCCGTGATCTAAACGAGGCCTGCCCCAAAGACGAATTCCCATTGCCAATCACAGATGTCATGATTGACAATACTTGTGGATTCGAGCGAATGTCCTTTATGGACGGGTTCTCAGGATACAATCAAATCAAGATGTATCCCGATGACGAAAAGCATACCTCCTTCAGGACTCCTCTAGGGGTACATTGCTATACTGTCATGCCTTTTGGACTGAAAAATGCAGGGGCAACATACCAAAGGGCCATGAACGTCATTTTCCATCAGCAGATACGCAAAACGGTGGAATGTTATGTCGATGACATCGCGGTGAAAAGTCGCACTAAAGGTGATCACATAGCAGACCTGAAGGTGGTCTTCGACATCATGCGGGCTCATCAATTGAAGATGAACCCCACCAAATCCTTCCTGGGGGTAGCCAGTGGCAAATTCCTAGGATTTGTTGTGACTTCCACAGGAATCCATTTGGATCCGGAGAAAGTCCGCGCTATCCAAGAGATGCAACCCCCCAGAAGCCTCAAGGAGCTCAGGGGATTACAAGGACGATTGGCGTACATCCGCAGGTTCATATCAAACCTTTCCGGGAGATGCCAACCCTTCGCCAAGCTGATGAAAAAGGGTGTTTCATTCATTTGGGACGACGCTTGTCAAAAAGCATTTGAGGAGATTAAACACTACCTTACCCAACCACCAGTTCTTGCAGCTCCGGTGTCCGAAAAGCCTTTCTTGGTATATGTTCGAGCAATGGATCATTCCCTGGGTGCTCTACTAGCTCTCAGAATGATGAACAAGGACGAGAACAAGCAATCTACTACCTAAGTAGAACAATGATCGGAGCCGAACATCGGTACAACCCGATCGAGAAGGAATGTTTGGCGCTGGTGTTCGCTATTCAGAAAATGCGACACTATCTAGTAGGCCAAACTATAAATGTCATATCAAAAGTCAACCCTCTGAGGTTACTCATGACAAAGCCTTCCTCGTTGAATGGCCGGCTGGCAAAATGGGCTATATTGTTATCCCAATATGAGATGCACTTTTTACCCCAGAAGGCCATTAAAGGACAAGCGGTGGCGGACTTTCTAGCTGAGCACCCAAATCCAAGGGCAGCCAAACTCTATGAGGATCTCCCAGACGAGGTCGCCGAAGTCTGCCTGACTCAGACGTTGTTCGAAGGCAAGTGTGGCAACTTTTCTTCGATGGAGCATCAAGAACAAGCCCAAAGGGACACTCAGTAGCGGGGATGGGAGTAGTACTCGTCTCCCCCCAAAATTATGTGATTCCCCGAGCTATCTCGTTAACCGAGCCCTGCTCCAACAATGTGGCGGAATACAACGCTCTTTTGATTGGGATGCAATTCGCCGATGAGATTGGCGTTAAAAATCTCGAGGCGTACGGTGATTCTAAACTCATCGTCAGCCAAGTTCGCGGAGAGTATGAGGTCAGACATGAAGATCTAGTACCCTATTACAATGCGACAATCCACATGGCCGAGAGGTTTTCAAACTTCTACATCGACCATGTATCACGCAGGCAAAATGCGCATGCAGATGCACTTGCATCCCTTGCTGCCTCCTTAGCCCTTCCAGCTGGAGCAATGGAGAAAGTATTCGTCTATAGCCACGACCTGTACTGTCCAAAAATTTCACTCGGAGACTGCCCAGGGTCAACGGGAGATCATCACGACAAGGAAACACTTGAAGTGTCAACCGGTCTAGAGCCTAGAGACTGGCGATTCCCCTACATTGATTTTGTCTTATACGGCATCTTGCCTGAAGACGCCAGGGAGGCGGCTGCCATCCGAAGGAAAGCCCCCAAATTCTACTATAATGCGATTTCGCGAACATTGTATCGTCGATCGCATGACGGGATCCTGCTCCGATGCCTCTCATCAAAAGAAGCCCAAGGAGTATTGAAAGAAGCCCATGATGGTACTTGTGGAGCTCATCAACCTGGCCCAAAATTGGCACATCGACTCCAAAGTTGGGTTACTATTGGCCAAAAATGATCGCCGATGCTGTCGCTTATGCTAAGAGATGTCACGCCTGTCAAATACACGGCGATTTCATCCATCAAGCACCAGGGTACCTCCACTCTACGACCTCTACCTGGCCGTTTGAAATGTGGGGGATGGACGTGGTTGGCCCTATCAGCCCACCATCATCGAAAGGACATCGGTTCATTCTAGCGATAACCGATTACTTCTCCAAGTGGGCCGAAGCTATCCCTTTGAAAGAGGTAAAATCTTCTAACGTGATCAAGTTCGTGAAACATCACGTTATTTACCGCTTCGGTGTGCCTCGGCGTATCATCCATGACAATGGACCCCAGTTCATCAGCCAGGCTTTCCAGAGATTCTGCGCGAAGTTCAGAATCCAAAGTGTGTCCTCAACGGCATACTATCCTGCTGCTAACGGTCTTGCAGAAGCCTTCAACAAGACTATTGGCAAACTTCTCAAGAAATTTGTCTCGAAAAGTCAACGGGACTGGGACGACAAGCTGGGTGAATGCTTATGGGCCTACCGCACAACGGTGCGAACCCCAACTAAAGCCACGCCATTTTCCTTGGTATACGGATGCGAAGCCGTCCTTCCACTGGAAATCCAAATTTCATCTCTACGCGTCGCCTTGACAGCGGAGATGACAACTGAGGAGAAGCATCAGCAGCGACTCCAGGAGTTGGAAGCCTTAGACGACAAGCGTTTGCAGGCCCAACAGCAAATCGAGCTCTATCAAGCTCGAATCACCAGAGCCTTCAACAAGAAAGTCAAAGCGCGAACTTTCAAGAAAGGCGACCTTGTCTTAGCCGTCCGAAGACCCATGGTCATGACGCACAAGACAAAAGGAAAATTTCAACCCAAATGGGAAGGACCATTTGTAGTAGAGTCAGTCTACTCAAATGGGTCATATCGCCTCATAACTTCAAATGGCGATACACTCATGATGCCGATCAATGGCAAATTCTTGAAGAAGTACTATCCTTAATAGTACTCTTCCTCCGATCAAGTTAAAAGTACACCTCTGATCAAACATCCGACGCCCTCGACGGCTAAGGATAGAGGAAAATGTCGGCCTTTAAGCCCGACATAAATCCTCGACAACTCATCATGCTGAGGGGAATAGCATGACTAGCCCAGCTCAAACGGTAGTTGGTAAAGGCATGTCAAACCCGTTGACAGCTGAGGATTTGCTAAAAATCCTAAGGGACACGTTCCCATTTGATCCGGCGCCTCCGACGGCTAAGGATAGAGGAAAATGTCGGCCTTTAAGCCCGACATAAATCCTCGACAACTCATCATGCTGAGGGGAATAGCATGACTAGCCCAGCTCAAACGGTAGTTGGTAAAGGCATGTCAAACCCGTTGACAGCTGAGGATTTGCTAAAAATCCTAAGGGACACGTTCCCATTTGATCCGGCACCTCCGACGGCTAAGGATAGAGGAAAATGTTGGCTTTTAAGCCCAACATAAGTCCTCGACAACTCATCATGCTGAGGGGAATAGCATGGCTAGCCCAACTCAAACGGTAGTTGGTAAAGGCACCTCAAACCCGTTGATAGCTGAGGGTTTGCTAAAAATCCTAAGTGGACTTGATTCCCTCTTTCCTCCAAAATCCCTTACCAATTCTCATCCACAGAATGGTAAGACCACAAAAAAAAAAAAACAATCGTTGCCAAGTTAACACCATAACTCTGGTAATGAGATACCCCTTGTAGAGTACAAATCTTGCTTGTCAACTCTACATTTTGCCAAGTTAACACTACACCTCTGGCACTTCACATCTCACTTGTCAATTCTCATCTATAGAATGACAGGTCCTCAAACCGTTTTCGGCTCAAGCCAATTCTTGTCAAGTTAATATCACACCTCTGACAAAACCGCTGTTTAAGTTAACATTATACCTCTAAGCAGCACTTCAAGTTTCTGCCAGGTTTAATATTACACCTCTGACAGTCACTTTTCTTCAGTCTTCCATATCGAAGCTGAAATGCATGATGCCAAGTTAACAATACACCTCTAGCATCTGAGTCATCGCTAAGTTCAACAATACACCTATGGCCATGACCTTTCCTCGACTTCCTTGTTCAAGCCGAGATGAATGATGCCAAGTTAACACTACACCTCTAGCATCCGAGTCATCGCTAAGTTCAACAATACACCTATGGCCATGACCGTTCCTCGACTTCCTCGTCTAAGTCGAGATGACCAATGCTAAGTTCAACATCACACCTCTAGCATTACCTCACTGTTACGTTAAACATTACACCTATGACAGTGACATTCTGAGTTAAGTTAATAACACACCTCTGACTCACATCCTTGTCGAGTTAACACACACTTCTGACAAGACTATCTCCAACCCGTTAAGTTAATATCACACCTCTAACGGTAAAAGCTTCACTAGATTCCTCGCGGGTCTAGTTTCACTTGTTATTCTCTTCAACAGAATAACAGGTCCACCTAAAGACATTGTTAGGTTAACATTACACCGCTGACAATGTTTTATCAAATTCCCCAGCTGACCTTGAATCAAGTCAATCCCAGACACTTGACAAAAGTTCACCTTCTCTGGGAGTACGCATTCCCCCTGTCACTTTCTTTTTATAAGTGGCGGGTCCACCAAAATCATTCTTTTGCTTCTAAAACAAAACATTCAAGACAACAGAAAGAGGCAAAAAGAAAAGTGTCACTTTTATTGATATTCAAGCATATGAAAGTGATACAAAACGCTCTCTTATACAATAAGATTGAGTGTTACAATTAAGGAGTACAAAGAAGTCCCTCTCTCTCTTAGAGGCCGTACTCACTCCTTGAAGCCGCATCTGATTCCAAATACATGATGTCCGGGAAAGTGCCCGACTGTGACGACAATTGGAGTCGGTTGCACCATGGCAACAACGCCAAACTCTGAAAGCGTCCTAGCTGACTAAGCTAAGAGCAATGGTGTTCTTGAGGTCCGGTGGCAGTAGAAAGTCCTGCAACCCTTCATTCATCACCATCCCTTTCCCCAGCAGGCCATCTAACGGAATGTCCTCGATGTCACTTCTGGAGTGGGAGAGGAAGAGGATCTTATCCGCCCCACAACCGCCGGACCCTCATCGCCGTCATGCATACCCTGACCATCTCTTGCCATCAGGCATGTTTGGTACAGGAGATCTGAAGAGACCTTGGCGAGGGTTGGGTCCTCGTCAGAGACATAATATATTCTCTCATAGGTGACGAGGACCATAATATATTCTCTCATAGGTGAACATTGAACAAGCTCGCCGGTTGAAGCATTCTTCCAGGGGACCAGCGAACCTGCAAAGAACAAATAAGAGAATCAGAAAATCTGGAACTTAGTATACTTTAACAAAAGAAAACTAAGTAACAGACGCGGCAGTCCTTAGAGACTTCAGACGCGGGTCAAAACTGTGCCATGCGCAGGATTCAAACGCGGCTTTATCTTACGTCTGCGCCTAAAAGCACAAGACGCGAAAAAGTGTAAACGCCGAAAATTGCCATCTCTCTGCTGGGTGAACAGGAGTTGCAAGATTCAGGTCGGAAACTTTGAATTCATCCAAGGCATTGGCTATAAAACGCGTCAAGACAATGGCTGTAAAACGCAATGAGCAACGCGCGCGTCAAGCGCCCGCGTTCAGAGGAGTTCAAATCAATGGCGCAAATTCCAGAAAAGGAATGCGCCAAGACTTCTTTCAGACGGTTACGCCAAGGTGCAGGCCTGGATAGGCTATAGATGTCATCAGGGTGACATACCAGCAGGGGCCTCTATCCAGAGCTGGCCTTTCCACGTCCAAACGCAGGTGCACAAGATGATCCAAGAGGCTTTCCTCCTGAAGAGACCAGACAGAAGCCTGAGAGCTTTGGGTCATCTTCATCCACAGAGTCACCATCACCCATGGAGACAGATCTCTGTCAGAAACTCTAAAGAAGGCGAGACTTCTCTCTGAGCAAAACAAATGAAAACAGTCTAAGTTGGATTGTTGAAGAGGGAGAGGGGGCACTCTATTTATAGGCAGTCCCTAATAACTATCATTAATGGTGCATCAATCGGAACCCGCCGCGCACGACCGTCAAAGCCCAATCAAGGACTGACGCGTGGAACGCTGCTTTGGAAACCGTCGAGAGCGCCGGTTTTTCAACCGCCAGCGTCGGTTTTGCATTTAAGGGCATTAACGCCCGAGCCCAATGAGGAGTCGACGCGTGGACAACTGCCTTGGGAAGCAACGGATGACCCGGAACCCCAATCGACAGTGAAGACTTGACGTTCAAAGATCTCCTAAAATCTTTTAAGTCAGATTGCACTAAACGCAGTTAGGAAAGTCGCGTCCTCCCAAGCAGGCTAACATCGCGTCTACCTTATGGAATATTAGTCGCGTTCCTATCACCAAAAAGACGCACCCCATGGAAGTCGCGTCTTTAGGGCAGTCTCTGCTTTTAAAAAAAAAAAACCTGCGTTCGGCTTCTGCAAATCAGTTCAACAGTACACTGGCACAAGCAGAAGGCCAACCACTCCTGGTCAAAAGCGCACTCGTGACAGACTAAAAGCGATCGGGGAGGTTTAGACTGTGTATCTAGACACTCAACACGATCAACTCTGATGGCTTCAAAGAGTTCAACAGTACACTCACAAAGACCAACTCCAGATAAGATCAAACCCGGAGCATTAATAGTCCAGTCATAAAGGCGAACGCGGCTAAAATCCAAAGTATTCCGAAATCCGTCCCATTTAACTGCGAAATATCGAAAACTTTGGAGGGGGTTCTGTAGGCTGTCTAAAAAACAGACAAGCCTTTAAAAGCAGAGATCCAAGCTCAAGACGCGTTGGCTCGACACCCGCGTCTCAGCATCAGGACGCGTTGGCTCGACACCCGCGTCTCAGCATCAGGACGCGTGGGCTCGACACCCGTGTCTCAGCATCAGGACGCGTTGGCTCGACGCCCGCGTCTCAGCATCAGGACGCGTTGGCTCGACACCCGCGTCTCAGCATCAGGACGCGCTGGCTCAACGCCCGCGTCTCAGGATCAAGACGCGCTGACTCGACACCCGCGTCTCAGCATCAGGACGCGTTGGCTCGACGCCCACGTCTCGGTTGCAACTACCCGAAATAAGGGGCCAGTCACCGCACATGTAGCGGGAAGTGGCCCTCATTGTGGAGCGTTTTCAGGGGGCACGTTCATCCCCAGGGACCTCTATAAATAGCCCTGTTGGCATCAACAGAGACAGACACACAGGGAGAGACGTACCTACATACAGGCATACGCATCCAACACGCGTAGAGAGAGACACGCACGATCACCGGACGAAGGCATCGTCAACAGAGAAGGAGAGAAGACTCTTCAGCAAGCTTACTGCGTACTAGCTGCTCTTTGCCTAGCTCCTCTTCTAGAGTTTTGGTAGACAGAGCCGAGTTACTCTCTCTACCGACGAAGAGAAGATCCCCGACGGTCCAAACAGTCATCCGGTCAACGGAGAACAAGATTCACTCTCCACCGCCACACGAAGAACCCAGCATTAAACAAAGGGGGGATTCAAGATTCAACATCCTCCCTCCCTTGTAACCGGAAAGAAAGGAAAGTCTGGTTGTAATTGTTTCAACTGATTCAAGGAAATATTTTACACCCCGATCTTTCTCACCTAAATCTCCTTCCGGGCACCTACACACACGTATGATGGCAAGAGCTTGCCAAACTAGCATTTTTATTACTTTCGGTCGCAAACCGGCAATGTAATAGATAATGATGCTATTATGGCCAGACTGTTTAGTTATTAAGGGGTAGTCTTTGATTGGTTTAGAAGCCTTCCCAACGGCTCCATCAAGTTTTGGGTTAACCTGAAAACCGGTTCCTCTCTCGATTCTACGAGGATGACACCAAGGTGATCATGAACAAACTCCTCTTAACGGTTCAAAAAGGAGGAGAATTCGTACGAGAATACATTGAGAGGTTCTGCAATCTCTCCTTTAACTCTCTTCAGTCCAGGCATCTAAGCTCAGATTGTATTCCTAGTATAGAGGGATGAACTAAAGAAAGTAGGAATGACATGAAAGGAACACCTAGAGGGGGGTGAATAGGTGTTAGTGCTAATCTAAAACTAAATTCAAAACTAAGTGCGCTAAATGCGGAAACTAATGCAAATCTTGCACAAACTTAATACAACACAACAAGTGTAGCCGAATTCCCCATGAAGGGCTCTGGACTAACTCCTCTTGATTCCCCTTGAATGGGTTGAGGTGCTATGTGAAGCTCTTGTTGGTTAAGTATAAGTTAGGCACACACACAAGCAAGCCAAGCAAATACAAGATATAACAATATAAAATATGCAAGGCAATACAAGCAATGAATGAAATGACAATATGAATGAATAATGCTTTGCACAAATGTAAAGAGAGAGAGTTGAGAGATATTGGATCAAACGCAAACACACGGATGTGTTTCGAGGTTCGAGCCCCTAGCTCTACATCCCCGCCTACACCACCGTGTAGGATTTCCAATCCACTATAGGAGTACCGAACTCCTCTCTCAATCCTTACAAAGCCACCGAGGCTATACAACCACAATCCACCTCACACTTGAGGGATACAAACCAACAACCAACTCCACCTCACCAAGAGGGAGTAAACACCAATCTCCACCTCACAATAGAGGGAGCAAACCAACAACTCAAATCACAACCTCAACCTCTACCAAAGAGGGAGCAACCAAGAAATCAAGGGTTTACAAAAGGTGGTCTCTTTCAACCACAAACCTCTTTCCTTTTTTCACAAATACAAGATCCTAATAGAATAGGATAGTAGATATAGCTCAAGTGTGGAAAACACAAGTGTTTTGATCAAAGAAAATCTCTTGGGAAAATACCAAAATGATATGGAGATAAAGAACAAGAAATCAATTCCCAAAACTTGTTTTCTTTGAAAATAACAAAACACTTAAAAACAATTAACATTGATCTTTTGGCACTTAAAACTCTTTTGAAAACTCTTTTAAAACACTCAAGAAGTCAGGAAAAATTTGCTCTAAAAAACTTGGCCAAAAACCCAAAGAGATGGGGTTTATATAGGCCCATCAGAAAACTAGCCGTTAGAGCTGAGCTGGCAGCTCTGACAGGCAACGGTCGACCGGCCCGGTCGACCGCCAACGGTCAGAAATATGACCGTTGGGCAACTGCGGTCGACCGGCCCGGTCGACCGAAACAAACAGAGAGCACTGTAAGTGCCCCGGTCGACCGGAGCGGTCGACCGTCCAAGTGCCTCCAAACGTGCACAGATTTGTGCACGTCGGTCGACCGGCCCGGTCGACCGACTTCACCCAAGTCGACTAGGTCAGGTTCACTAGTCGACTGATTGAAGCCTGGAACAGAAATCTGGGTCAGAAAAAAACAGTGTAAAATATTTTTCTAAAAATCTTTTAACACTTCTAAAAATCACCAAAAATAGTTTTATCATTTTATATGGAAACACAAACTTGTGATAAAAAATTCAAGACATACATCAATCATATCAATTCATTTTTGAGTCTTGCAAATTTTATCAAAAACCAACACTAGTATTTCTATCAAACTTGATTTTTCAATACATGAATAGGAATATCAAAATAAGTTTTTGTCTAGCAAGTTAAAGCATGTATACATCTACTATACATATAAAATATGTAAACTTGTTTTGATCTACTATTCATGAAAACCAAATCCAAACATAAAAAAAAAACGTGTGTGTTTGTGCACTTGAGCATATCAACTATACTAAGCTTTACAAATGGATCTAAACACACTATCTAAATTAGGATACCTAAGTCTTCTTGATGATCTTCATCTTCAAGTAGACTTGCTCCAAAACTCCACCCATGGGCTAGGCAATGTGTGATCTTGACGCTTTGGCCCTGAAATCATCATGAAAAGCTTCTAAACACCTTGTTGAAGCTAATCACCAACTAATATCTTGGTTAATGATCTGAAACTTAAACAACACAAGATTATTAGTAAACATAACTACATGAGTTAATCATCATCAAAACTAGGGTGGAAGGCCTTTGGGCCAACAATCTCCCCCTTTTTGATGATGACAAAACTCATGGAGTTATATATGCATGGATTAAAGTTAAGCTTCAAAGAAGCTCCCCCTTAACTCATGCATAGACATAAATATTAAGATATGAAAATGAAGCACATGAATATGTATGCAAGTATGGAGATAAAACATGCAACAAGTATAAATCAAAATCTTTTTCTCCTATTTGCAATACAAAAACATATATGCATAAATAACAAGGAAGACAAATACTTCTCCCCCTTAAGCAATGAAAACATGCATATAAACTCAAATACTTCTCCCCCTTTTTGTCAATCATCAACAAAGGGTTCAAAGTAAAATCAAATCAAATAAATTTTTCTCCCCCTTTTTGTCAAACAAAAAGATCAAGAAGGGGTTAAACAATCCAAACAATAAAATGAGGGTAAAAATCTTTCTCCCCTTTTAAGTCAATCAAAACAATAAAACAATGTTCTCCCCCTTTTGTCTAAAACAAAAACAAGGTCAATAAGGGGTGCTATAAACAACATGATATCAATAGATAAATATGTCAATGAAGCATCTTGATATCAATTGAAAATAAACAAAGATCAATAGATGTTATATGCTATATACATTCATGAAGAGGAAGACGCTAAGTTAGCTTCCCTACACATATGCATTACATGAAGGAGGGATGTTAAGCCCTAATTCACATAACACACATTATGTAATGCATAAGAGGAGATGTGAAGCTCCCCCTACACACGTGTACCACATAAAGAAGAGATGTTAAGCTCTTCAATATAAGATACACTCATCATGAATCTATATATAATCAATACAAATCAAAACTTTTGTATTTTTCTTAAAAAACAGAATTTTTAGATACCAATTTTAAGCAAAAACACATGAAGTATCTTGATTAAACATAATAAATTTTGAATGTCTCAACAAAATTTTGATACCAATTGTAAATAATTTTCATATTAAACATATGATACCAATATGAAATTTTCAATCATAAAGTAAGGGAGTGGGAAACAAATACCAATTGAAGAATCACCAATTGAAAGACAAAATTAAACTTTCTCCCCCTTTATGAAATACCAACTAAAAAGATGCATGGGCTTGATACCAATTTAAAAGTAATCAATTGAAACAAAATTGAAACTCAAGCACTAGCATAAACAAGATTTTGTGAAAAATCTATATCTTAAGTACAAATAAAACAAGTATATGTGTATGAAATAGAATGAGTACCAATCACCAATAGATGATACCAATTGAAAATATACATACACAATAAATATATGAGTATACACAAAGATCAAAATGATACCAATTGAAAGAGTTCAATGATACCAATTGACATAACAATAAAAGTATGGTATAACTCATATAATCTAATCCACCCATCTCATGCACAAGTTTTAAAATTTTTTTTAATATAAACGTACAAGGCATGGACTCCCATCCAACCTCCCGTGGAAGGTAAGGGTTTTCAAAAATAGATTTGAAAATGTAGTTTTGTTTGAAAATCACTACCAAATTGAAGAATACGAACTAGTCAAAATGAAAAAAAAAAAAACTTGTTAACTAGTGCGAAATCCTTCAAGTAAGGAATAAACTAAAAATAATTTTCATAAAACATGAAATCCACATGATAATCAACACTCTAATTCAATTAGGCATAAATATGACTCATGAAAACAAAACACATGAGTAAATAAGAAATGTGAGTGTACAAATATAATGTGAAGAACATGATCATGAAAATATACAATTTAGCTCAATATTCCTTTAAACAAGAAAACACGAAAATCATCAAAACTTATTTAACCTTCATGGCATATATATGTCTAATACAAACTAAAGTATACATACATATCCAAAACACAACGAGTCCACAAAATATATGCATTAAGGCACGTGGCTCAAAAAGGATAAACATGTATATCTAATAGTTTGGACAAGATAGACATATACATGAAGTTAAACAATTAAACACAAAATCAAGAAAAGCTAAATCTTCACCAAAACACATTTCATTTCAAGGTATATGTATGAATTGTCAACACAACAAGTATACATACATATCCCTAAACACAATTGAGTCCATATATAGATTTGCATGAAAGGAAAATGACTCAAGGGGTAAACATGTATATCTTAAAGTTTGGCAATACAAACATATACATGAAGTGAAAACTCATAAAACAAATTCAAAAATAGGAATACAAGTTTAAAATGCATGAATCATCAAAACTAGACTATACTAGCACATCTAATGGGTTCAAATAAGCAATCAAGCTCAACTATATATAAATTTATTTGTGGCCCACTATATGCACAAGTATAATTCCTAGTCTTAATGAAAACTAACATCTAAACAAGTAATCTTAACATGAAGCATCAAAACACAATATAAAAGTCATCATGATAAAACTAAAACATGATTACTATGAAAATTCACATGTATTAGATTCATGATGTACATTATAGCTTAAACAAAAGTGAGAACACTAAGAATGGGTTCATGCAAGCATGTGTGTCTCAAATACTATACATGTATGTCAAGGATCTAATAAATATGATATTTACACACTAATCCATAGACTATGAAAATATGCTATAAAACATCAATATGAAAGCATGTAAATAATAATAAGGAGTTAAGAATTGTTACCAAAACCTATAAGGCAACTCTCCTTGTCTCCAAAACATGGTGGTCATCTCCACCAAATCTTCCCTTGAAAGTGATGCATCCAATTGATTTCCTTTAAGTCCGGAACGCATCCACTCCAAGGTGTCATCACTCTCACGTCATGTGAGAGCCCACACCTACATCAAAAATAATAGGAGGGGTGGTCTTTGGTACCCATATCTTCTTGGGTCCATGGGGGTTAGTCCCTTCTCTAACCCAAACAAAATTCTTTGCTAAATTAGGAGTATGTAATCTATCATAACAAAATTTAGCAAGGTAGCCGTTACGTCCACAATGTGTACAAGTGTACACATGAGCATACATATGGTGATGGGTGTGTCCGTGAGAAGCATGTGTATGCCGTGAAGGGTGTGCATGCATAAAAGTTGGAACTTGTTTCTTTCGAACCAAGGATTCCAAGCGTGTGTGGTTCAAGGCACATTGGCTCATAGTGGAGCCTAAACAATCAACCTTCTTCTTAAGCAAACAAATATCATCATTAATCTTAGAAGAAGAAGTGGAGCATGCAATGGGTGGAGTGTGTGATACTACCCTAGCATGGCAAACATGTGCATCCATCTTATTTTGCAAAACATCATTTTCTTTAAACAAACATTTAAATCATTTGAAATAGAAATAATTTTGTTTTTCAAAGCAAAATTCTCTTTTAAAACAAAATCAATTTTTGAAGACAAATTTTCATTTTTCTTCAAAATAGCATGGCAATCATTTTTAGATTTTAAAAATTCATTTTCTTTAAGTGCAAGTTCAAGTTGAGATTTCAATGAATCCCTTTCATTAGAGATCTCATCCTTCTCTTGCAAAACAATGTCAAGTCTAGCAATCAAATTTTTATTTTCATTGTTAATGTCTAGACTTTTCTTTTCAAAACTTTATAGTTTTCTATTAATTTTTCACAAACTATGGATAGTTCTTCATTCAAAGCATGGGAATCAACATAATCATTTGAAGAACTAGCACAATCATTACTATCTAGTTGAATTTCCGAGTGTACCTCAAGGGAGTCATTCCCTTGGACCATATAGCATTGTTGTGGTTCGGATTCTCCACTAGATTCCTCTTCTTGTTGGATTTGGACTTGAAGCTTGGAGGTGTTGGTGGTTGTCAATTTGTTCCACACTACAAAAGCGGAATTAAAGTTAGAAACACACATAAGATAATCTTTAGGTAATGTGCTTCTAATGGCCTCAAGGCTTGTGCATTGGCCCCTATATGATTGCTATCACTAAGGAAGGATTCCTTGGTAATGGCAAGATAAACTTTATGACCTAGGGTTTGTAAATAAACAGTCATTCTAATCTTCCAAACATGAATGTTGGAAGGGTCATACATAGGTGGGGTCATGAAAGCCATGATAAACTATATGTGTACAAAACAAGCAAATGCAAACAATAGATTAGCAAGCAAATGGATCTCACTCCTAGGATGTTAAGCCTAAGTATCAGGAGCACTAGCTCTGATACCAATTGAAAGGAACACCTAGAGGGGGGGGTGAATAGGCGTTAGTGCTAATCTAAAACTAAATGCAAAACTAAGTGCGCTAAATGCGGAAACTAATGCAAATCTTGCACAAACTTAATACAACACAACAAGTGTAGCCGAATTCCCCGTGAAGGGCTCTGGACTAACTCCTCTTGATTCCCCTTGAATGGGTTGAGGTGCTATGTGAAGCTCTTGTTGGTTAAGTATAAGTTAGGCACACACACAAGCAAGCCAAGCAAATACAAGATATATCAATATGAAATATGCAAGGTAATACAAAAATGAATGATATGACAATATGAATGAATGATGCTTTGCACAAATGTAAAGAGAGAGAGTTGAGAGATATTGGATCAAACGCAAACACACGGATGTGTTTCGAGGTTCGAGCCCCTAGCTCTACATCCCCGCCTACACCACCGTGTAGGATTTCCAATCCACTATAGGAGTACCGAACTCCTCTCTCAATCCTTACAAAGCCACCGAGGCTATACAACCACAATCCACCTCACACTTGAGGGATACAAACCAACAACCAACTCCACCTCACCAAGAGGAAGTAAACACCAATCTCCACCTCACAATAGAGGGAGCAAACCAACAACTCAAATCACAACCTCAACCTCTACCAAAGAGGGAGCAACCAAGAAATCAAGGGTTTACAAAAGGTGGTCTCTTTCAACCACAAACCTCTTTCCTTTTTCCACAAATACAAGATCCTAATAGAATAGGATAGAAGATATAGCTCAAGTGTGGAAAACACAAGTGTTTTGATCAAAGAAAATCTCTTGGGAAAATACCAAAATGATATGGAGATAAAGAACAAGAAATCAATTCCCAAAAACTTGTTTTCTTTGAAAATAACAAAACACTTAAAAACAATTAAGATTGATCTTTTGGCACTTAAAACTCTTTTGAAAACTCTTTTAAAACACTCAAGAAGTCAGGAAAAATTTGCTCTAAAAAACTTGGCCAAAAACCCAAAGAGATGGGGTTTATATAGGCCCATCAGAAAACTAGCCGTTAGAGCTGAGCTGACAGCTCTGACAGGCAACGGTCGACCGGCCCGGTCGACCGCCAACGGTCAGAAATATGACCGTTGGTCAACTGCGGTCGACCGGCCCGGTCGACCGAAACAAACAGAGAGCACTGTAAGTGCCCCGGTCGACCAGAGCGGTCGACCGTCCCAGTGCCTCCAAACGTGCACAGATTTGTGCACGTCGGTCGACCGGCCCGGTCGACCGACTTCACCCAAGTCGACTAGGTCAGGTTCACTAGTCGACTGATTGAAGCCTGGAACAGAAATCTGGGTCAGAAAAAACAGTGTAAAATATTTTTCTAAAAATCTTTTAACACTTCTAAAATTCACCAAAAATAGTTTTATCATTTTATATGGAAACACAAACTTGTGATAAAAAATTCAAGACATATATCAATCATATCAATTCATTTTTGAGTCTTGCAAATTTTATCAAAAACCAACACTAGTATTTTTATCAAACTTGATTTTTCAATACATGAATAGGAATATCAAAATAAGTTTGTCTAGCAAGTTAAAGCATGTATACATCTACTATACATATAAAACATGTAAACTTGTTTTGATCTACTATTCATGAAAACCAAATTCAAAACATAAAAAAAAAACGTGTGTATTTGTGCACTTGAGCATATCAACTATACTAAGCTTTACAAATGGATCTAAACACACTATCTAAACTAGGATACCTAAGTCTTCTTGATGATCTTCATCTTCAAGTAGAC
The DNA here is from genome assembly GCA_038442645.1 of Agave tequilana. Taxonomy (NCBI): domain Eukaryota; kingdom Viridiplantae; phylum Streptophyta; class Magnoliopsida; order Asparagales; family Asparagaceae; genus Agave; species Agave tequilana. The sequence goes on from JAVJIF010003708.1 coordinate 103,684, forward strand.
TTGCTCCAAAACTCCACCCATGGGCTAGGCAATGTGTGATCTTGACGCTTTGGCCCTGGAATCATCATGAAAAGCTTCTAAACACCTTGTTGAAGCTAATCACCAACTAATATCTTGGTTAATGATCTGAAACTTAAACAACACAAGATTATTAGTAAACATAACTACATGAGTTAATCATCATCAAAACTAGGGTGGAAGGCCTTTGGGCCAACATGACATGTTCCTACGCGTTGGAATGGGACTCAGTTCCCTATCTGCTAAAGTTGAGCCACTTACGTTGCACACATATGATGGCAAGAGCTCGCCAAACCAGCATATTTATTACTTTCAGTCATAAACTGGCAATGTAATAGATAATGATGCTATCATGGTCAGATTGCTCAATTCTTAAAGGGGTAGTCTTTGATTGGTTTAGAAGCATGCCCAACGGCTCCATCAATTCTTGGGTTGACCTGGAAACCCGGTTCCTCTCTCGATTCTACGAGGATGACACCAAGGTGACCATGAACAAACTCCTCTCGACGGTTCAGAAAGAAAGAGAATTCGTACGAGAATACATTGAGAGGTTCCACAATCTCCCCTTTAACTCTCTTCAGTCCTGATATCTTTAGGGTTTGCAACTAAAGCCAACTCTTCTCATTCTAAACTATATTATCATCCTATAGTTTCTTCATTACTTCTTCAAGGGTCCAGTGATCCTCTTATGGGGTTCTCGCACTGAAGTCAATAAGGCTCACAAGAGCCTCTTTGCCCCAAGGATAAAGGTGCAGAGAGACGGGAGCCTCAAGCACGGTGGTTGACGTCATCGTTCGAGCCAAACAACAATGCATGTGCGAGGAGCAGGACAACATCCAACGTAGCAGTAGATTCGACCCGCGAGAGTTCTGGACCTAGATCTACAATGTATTCAATGTGAGTGTTTTTTTTTTGTTGAGCCTATTTAAATAAATTATTTTCATTATGTTTATTAAAATCATCTTATCTATATATTTAAAATAATTATTTATCTTTCAAATAATATTATGCAAATTGATAAAAATACAGAAGCAAATACATTATTGAGTGTTTTCGTTTGTTAGTTTTTGATTTTTTATTTAATTTTGTTGCGTTAAATTGGATCTTAAATGCTTGATGACATGTCATTGTATTCTATTACTTCATACCTGCTTATGAGATATCCAATTGAAAGAGTTGAAAATTTGAGAGGTAAAAGGAATATCTTAATTTTCACCAATATTGTTTATGATTTAATTTATTGGTATGACTTTTGCATTTTAGCACGTCTTTTAGAATGCTTGATAGATTGAAGTAGATTAATATCATGAGGATTGATATGCATTTTTTGTGGGTATTGTGTAAGTGTTTTTATCTATTTAGATTGATTATGATTTACTGAATTTAATTTTCTTATCTATTTAATGTTCATCTATTTAAATAGCGTGAGTGTCTTTTCTTTTTTAAATAAATAATGTTTTATTATGCATGTTATTATATTTTGTAATCTATTTAATGTTTAAATAGTTATACTGTTTATTCAGTTTCATGAATTAATATCTTTTACTCCTTAATAAATAATCTGTACTGAATTGTTCATCTTGTGATTATATAAAAGTATTATAAATACTTTTCGTAATAACTATTAATTTCTATAAATCATATTATTAAATTATGAATTGTTTGTTATCTAGTAAACTACTTAAAAATAACAATAATTAGTGAAATTTCAAAAAATTCAAATGATGAACTTGAACTATATTGACACTTCCTAAACGACTTGATATATGATGCATGATTAACAATGTTACTAGTGTAAATTCATGTTACTAAAATTACTGAGAAATTATTATTATACAGTAATATTATTGTATTGTTATATTGTTACATTGTTATCGTTATCATCATTGTTACTGTAATTGCATTATACTAGTAATCTTGTTGACATGGATATTAGACAATTTACATCTGGATGGAAAAATTGAAAGATGAGAACATCTGCATTTTGGGTGGACCTAGATTTTATACTACAACTTTCAGGCTTAAACCCCATTGTAGCTTCGTCGGAAGCCTAGCTACGCCGTGTGGCTGCGAGCTGAGCTTAATTGCGTAGCCTTATCAGGCACAACTTAGCTATACTCCGCTTCGCTCGATCTTTAGACTTAAACTCTTAAGGTTTTACTAGTTATACCGTGTGGTTGCAATCTGAACTTAAATGCCTAGTCTCGTCAAGCACGGTTTAGCTATACTCCTACTTTACTCAGTCTTCGGACTTAACCTCCAGATTTTTATATAGCTCCACTGGGAGGCGAGCTTAGCGCTCAACACTTTATAGCTAACTCGTTTGAGCGTAGCTTCGTCGAGTGCATAGCCGGGCATTCACACGCTGCTTCATCGTGTGCGCTTAGCTTTGTCGCGAGCGTGGCTTCGTCACATGTGTTAGCAAGGCGTTTATATGCGGCTTCGTCATGTACGTTAAGCTTCTCCACAAGTATAGCTTCACAATGAGCGTTAGTTATAGATGTTCATGCGTTGCTTCACCGTGAGCGTTGACCTCGTCGAGCGCTTTAGCATTTAGAACTGCACGCTAGCACCGCCAAGAACCAAGCCCTATCGTATACCCGGCGTAATAGCGAAACGGCCTGGCTTTGCTCCAGCTTGATTAGTCCCGCCTGAATAATTAAATAATTTAACTATTATTCTTTTATTGATGATTATGAAGAGTTTGAAATCTTTACTTATACTGTTTTTCTAATACTGTATTGCTTTCTGGTATTCGTACCGATTTCCTACATTGGTTCCATTTTCTCGAATTGTGTTATACAACAGTTAATATCTGTTGTGCTAATCACTTGATACCTGACTCTTGTATGTTATCTCCTACATGTTATCACCTGCCATGTTTATCACTTGACTTATGACTATCACATTACGGGAATATATAATTGATATCATGTGCCCCTGTTACTTCAGTGCTCCTGTACTCCTATAACTCCTGTACCATACTCCTGCTCATTCCTGAAATCTGATAATTATAATAATCTGTAATAAAAGAACAAATTACATCGGGTCGGGGGAAACTGATGTACTGTTGGCCCAAAGGCCATTATCCCGGTTATTTTGATGATAGCAAAACGTATTTAGTTATGTATTTAATAATCTTGTTTAAAAGTATTTCAGGTTCAAGAAACAGATTTTGACGACTCCACTAAAAGACTCACACTTTTGGAGTTTGCCCAACATTTGCATTCCCAAGCTAAAGCACATAGGAAGCTTCGGAATTTGCGTTGAAGAAAAGTTCAAGAAGAAGATCAAGACTTGCTAAAGAATCCTAGATTTGTATTTTGTCTATTTTGTTTTAGAATTTTTGTCAAAACTAAATAGTAGAAGTAGAGATATGGGATATCACACACACACATTTTCTAGAGTGATTTTTGGCTTCAAAAATACTTTCTATTTTCATTTCCAAACTTATTTTTAGATGAACTTATTTATTTTGGAAATACGATTTTAGAAAGACTAGTTTTTGGAAAAACATTTCATGGAAAATCAAGTTTTTATCAAAAGAATTTTTACCAAGTATTTTACCTTGCTAGTAGTATGACACATGCTCATACTCTATGATTTTTCAAGACCAAAACATTTTATCCAAGACCCAAAACCAAATCCAAAATTGTCCAGGTCCTGTAAATTCTGATTTTTCAGAAACTCACAGTGACCGGTCGACCGGCAGTCGAACGGGACTCGACCGACATGCACAACTGTGCATGTGCGTATCAGTCGACCGGGAGTCGACCGATACTCGACCGGCCCAAACCCTTTGCTCTCTGGAAATTGCCAGTCGACCGACCCGGTCGACCGGTGAGCCCCAACGGTCGGATTTTCGACCGTTGGCGGTCGACCGACCCGGTCGACCGGTAGTCTGTCAAAAGTTCTGACAGACTCAACAGCTATATTTTTCTGACTCTTTGATTTTAGGGATTTGTCTCCAACGAATCTCTTGAGCAGTTTTTGACCCCTATAAATAGGTAGTCACTTCAAGTGACATGACTAACAATTTTACAAAGAATATCAAGAGTTTTTACAAGAGTTTTCAAGATTTCCAAAGTTTAAGTTTAGAAAAGATTTTTCTCTCCAAAGCCAAAATTCCATACACCTTACTTGGAGCCTATTCCTCTACTTCTCTCTAGTTTTGCACTACACAATCCCATACTCTAACTCTCCTATTTGGTTCTAGGATTGTGCTTAGTGAGCTCTTTTGTAAAGTGGTCAAGTGTGATCACTTCCATTGTAATTGAGTGAAGTTGTAGAGGCATCGGCCTCAAGGCGAGCTAGTGTGCTCAAGGTGGTGTAGTGGCATCACGGGAGACGGACAAGTGTTGTCCTTGTATTGTTGATCCGGTGGGATCCTCAATAGTGGAAATCCTTCAAGTGTGAAGGCGGGGACGTAGAGCGTGGCTCGAACCTCAGAAACATATCAGCGTGTTTGCGTTTGCTCAAATTCTTCTAACTCTATCTCTTTAATTACTTGCACCTTTACCTTGTTTAATTCTTGCAAGTATTTGTATTGTGATAATTGTTAGAGTTAAATTTTAAATTCCGCATAATTGCCATTATCATATAGCCATCACCTATTCACCCCCCCTCTAGGTGATTTCAATTGGTATCAGAGCCTAACCCTAGATTTGGTTTAACCACCTTAGGGAGATCCTTCATTTGGCTATATATTTGCTTGTTGTTGTTTGTTGCATTTTACTTGCTTGTGCATTCATGGCATTCATGGATTTTTCTAGCATTAAATCCCCTCCCAAATTTGATGGCTTGAACTTTCCTATTTGGAAAGTCAAGATGAACTTGTTTTTGAAATCCTTAGGTGTTAGGGTAGCTAGGGCCATTACCAAAGACTTCATTGAACCAACTAGTGATGAGAGCACATGGTCCGAGGATACTTCCAAAGACTATGAAGCAAATGCTAGGGCACAATATGCATTAACACAAGCACTTAATGAAGATGACCTTGCACGCATCATTAATTGTAAATCGGCATATGAAGTTTGGAACATGCTTATTGTGACTCATGAGGGAACGTCACAAGTCAAGAGAGCAAAAGTTGACTTGTTACGTTCTCAATATGAGAATTTTTACATGATTGATAATGAGAGCATTGATGACATGCTCACTCGCTTTACAAAAATAACTAATGCTCTTTCTTCCTTAGGCGACAAGATTGACAACGATCAAAAGATAAGGAAGGTGATTAGAGCTCTTCCCAAAGCTTGGGAAGTTAAGGCGACAACCCTCAAAGAGCTAAATGACAAAGAGGAGATGGACTTCTCCGGCTTCATCGGCAATCTCAAAACACATGAGATGGAGATGAAGGTACGAGAAGAAAGGGAGGCTCCAAAGAAGAAATCAATAGCCTTCAAAGCCACTCCTACCATTGAGGAGGACGACTCATCGGATGATTGCGATGAGGACTTCGCCATGCTCATCCGGAAGGTGGGCAAGATGTTCTACAAAAAGGGAAGACAAAGCAATTTCCGGCGAGGGAAACCTCAAGGGAGATTTGAAAGAAAAAGAGAGGAGCCCGGTCCTTACTTCCATTGCAAGAAGATCGGTCACCTCATTGCCGATTGCCCCGCTCTACAAGCGACCACATCCAAGAACGGGCAAAGAAAGAAGAAAGCAATGGTGGCTACTTGGGATGACACGGAGTCGGAATCCGAAGAGGAAGTCGACGCCGCGCACATGTGTTTCATGGCACATGGGGAGGATGCACCAAAGGTAACTCTAGAAAACTCTTTAGATGAGGATGAGTTAACTATGGATGAACTTGCACATTTTTTTGAAGAATTGCAAAATAGGTATGAGATTTCCCAATCTCAAAATAAGAAATTAAAAAGAGAAAATGAAGCTTTAAAATACAAAGTTGAAATAGTTGTTAAAGAAAAGGATGTTTTATCTAGCTCTTTTGGAAAATTGAAAAATGATTTTGATAAATATAAACTTGCAAATAAGGGTAAAACCCCCATAGTTTCAATTGATAAAAATGATTTTGTTGAGATCCAAAAACGTGTTGAAGCTTTGGACTCAAATTTAAAAGTTATGCTTTTGCTTTGAAAAAGATAGCATCTAAATTTCCTAAGGGAGTACCCCAAGGGAAACATGCATCTCATACACATACACATGCACGGAAACATGCGCACACACATAAGCATGCATACATGTATAGTAGTGGTAGAATTTATGTTTGCACTCATTGTGGCCGCAAAGGCCATTTAGAAAAATTTTGTTATGCTAAAAATAATGTTAATAATAAATATGTTTGGGTTCGCCCCGGTACTAACCCCAAAGGACCCTCAAAGATTTGGGTACCAAAAGATCCTCCAAATGTAGGTGATACAGGTGGATCTACTTCCTCCAAGACTTAGGGGGAGACGGTGCCCGGGTGGTAGATGCAACTAAGCTCACAAGTTCAAATCTAGCTTGCATCGCTATCGTGGAGGCACCTATTTTGGAGATTGCCCTTAAATTGGTAATATCTCCATTTTAAAATAGTTGTTGATTTTTGGTAATGTATACATGTGTATAGAATTGATAGTTTGTTTTTGTATTCCATTGATACATGCCTATATAGAACTACTTTTCTATCATGTTGTGTACATGCCTTGCGTTAATTTTCATATCTTGTATTTTTATGCCTTATGTCATATTTGTCCACATGTCCATATTTTTGTGTATCTATATGTATATACTATTTTTCAAAAGTATAAATTAATAATCAAAATTTCTTGTTTAAACAAATACCTTAAAGATGGCAATTGCGCACCTCAACTCATTCAAGAGGAATCAAGAGGATGAAGTTCAGAACTCGTCACTGGGTATTCGGCTTCAACATCTTTAAATCTTTGTTTAAATTTGTAAAATAAAATTAAAACATTTTGTGTGAAGTTTTTGTTGATGTGATCACTAAAAGAAGATTTTTAAAACTGATTGTTATATCCCTGTATGTTATTATATATCATATTTTATTTGTTATAATTTTTTTTTTTCTGGATCAGAATCTGGTAGCAGATTTTTAGACAAAGCCGGTCGACCGGCCCCTAACCCCAGTCGACCGACTCTGCCTGAGAAAAAAAATTTTTTTCTGCTACCGGTCGACTGTTTTATAGGACCAGTCGACCGATCCGAGTGCGTGACTCTCTGTATCTTTTCGGTCGACCGGCCCTTACCCCAGTCGACCGATCGTCGTATTCTGGCTTATATTTGGACTTTTTCTTCACTGTTTCTCTCACTCTCTCATTTCTCTCTCAGCGAACCGCAGGAGCTCCTCCTCTCAAAAATTCCCAACTCTCAATCCGTTCACCTGATCTCAAATTCTTTCAAAACCCATCTCAAACTCCTCATTCCTAATTCAGATCTTCAATCTCAAGCCGATCCGTCCATCAGTTTTTCAGAATTTCTGGACTTTCAAGCTAGGGTTTCAGAATTTTCTCAAGGTAAAAATTCGGATTTTACATCTGTTCTTCCTTTCTAGCTTAGATATATCACTTCTTTTGTCTTCATATTAGGTTGATTGATCATCTAGATCGTGCCTTTACCTGCAAAACCCTAAAAAAAAAAAAAATTGATTTTTTTCATGCCTCCTAAAAGGCATCGTTCTGAGAAGGGAAAGGGCATTGCCCAATCCTCCTCTCAAGCCCCTAGGACTGATCCCTTATTGCGTAACGATCTTGCCTCTGATCGTTACACTCATCTAGCCCCTAGGAACACAATTTCGGGTAGGTATGTGGCTATCCATGACTTTGAACATCTTGATATCCCCCACATTCTCCGTGCCAACAATCTTGTGGATTTTCTCTCCATCAGGGAGAAGTTTACACATCCTTGGTTCCCTATTTCTATGCCAATTTTGAATTTAGTGGGAACCGGATCATCTCCCGTGTGATGGGTAGGGACATAAATATTTTCCTAGGTCAGTTTGCTAGGATTCTTCATCTTTCCACTGATGGAATAGATGTCTACTCTCATGACCTACATGATTTTCTGAATATCCGGAGGGTGAGTCTTCGCTCACCGCATCCACTCTCATTCACCGGAATGACGATCCCGATTTGGTAAGGAATGAGATTGTGAGTCAGTATTCCCTCTAATCTCAGGTCCTTGCTAAGATTATCTTTCATAATATCGTGCCTAAATCCGGTGAATTCAGCCATGCTCGAGGTCCTGTTCCCCTGATTATCTATTGCCTCCTTAAAGGCATTAGGATAAATTTCCCTCGAGTGATCGCTTCTCACATGAGTTGTGATCAGATTCGCACTGCTGGTAGGAGTCTGCCTTACGGCATGCTCATTACCCATCTGCTTAGGGCTTTAGACTTCGATCTTTCTGGTCAAGCCCCTTCAAAACCCTCATCTGATATCAATGCTGCTGCTTTGAAGATGATGGAAGCTCAGTTGCGTCGACACGCAGCTGTGCAACCACCACCTGTTCCTGCAGCTGATCCAGCTCCAGCTCCACCTCCTGTTTTTCCTGCTCCTGAGTTTCAGGGTGCTTCTGCTTCTGAGGTCCGCTCAATGATCGAGGCTCATCAGGCCTGGGTCGGAGAGCAAGTCTCTGCACTTCGTGCAGATATGGATTCTCGTGCTGCTATGGATTCTGCTTTTCGGGCGGAGGTCCGAAACGACTTGTCTTATATGGCTGAATCCATGAGATTTGTGGATGTTCAGTTTCAGTCTCTGTTCACAAAATTGGACATAGTCGTTCCTGATGGGACTCCGGGTGCTCGTCGACTCCCTGCCGCTGGTCCTCCTTTCCCTCCCAGAGCTCGCGTCTCTATTCCACCACCGCGCCCCAGAGTTGATGCCTTGGATACAGAGGAGGTAGATTCCTCTTCTTCCTCAGATGATGGTGATGATCAGACGATGGCTGAGGCCTCTGGTGATGACGAGGAGGAGGATGACGAGGCCACTGAGTGATGCTGCTGTTGATGCTGTTGAGTGACCTCCCCTTTATTGATGATGTCAAAAAGGGGAGAGATATTTGGAGAGAGAGATATTTTGTTGTGTTGTGACACTTTTGTTATTTTGTTATGTACTTGACTTATTTTGCTGTGTTGGACACCTTTTATTTTTTGTGTTGTGGACATGTATCTTTTGTGTTATGTATTTATGTCATGTTGAGACTTATTTCCTTATCTATGATATGACATGAGTAGTTGATATGTTGTGATTGGCATGGATGTGTGATGTTTATTTTTTTATCACTATGCCTGAGTATGATTTTTATATATGCTTGTGTTGAGGGGGAGCTTCATTTGAAGACTCTACCCAAAATATCTTGTGATAACTACATATGTTTTGCCATCATCAAAAAGGGGGAGATTGTTGGCCCAAAGGCCATTATCCCGGTTATTTTGATGATAGCAAAACGTATTTAGTTATGTATTTAATAATCTTGTTTAAAAGTATTTCAGGTTCAAGAAACAGATTTTGACGACTCCACTAAAAGACTCACACTTTTGGAGTTTGCCCAACATTTGCATTCCCAAGCTAAAGCACATAGGAAGCTTCGGAATTTGCGTTGAAGAAAAGTTCAAGAAGAAGATCAAGACTTGCTAAAGAATCCAAGATTTGTATTTTGTCTATTTTGTTTTAGAATTTTTGTCAAAACTAAATAGTAGAAGTAGAGATATGGGATATCACACACACACATTTTCTAGAGTGATTTTTGGCTTCAAAAATACTTTCTATTTTCATTTCCAAACTTATTTTTAGATGAACTTATTTATTTTGGAAATACGATTTTAGAAAGACTAGTTTTTGGAAAAACATTTCATGGAAAATCAAATTTTTATCAAAAGAATTTTTACCAAGTATTTTACCTTGCTAGTAGTATGACACATGCTCATACTCTATGATTTTTCAAGACCAAAACATTTTATCCAAGACCCAAAACCAAATCCAAAATTGTCCAGGTCCTGTAAATTCTGATTTTTCAGAAACTCACAGTGACCGGTCGACCGGCAGTCGACCGGGACTCGACCGACATGCACAACTGTGCATGTGCGTATCAGTCGACCGGGAGTCGACCGATACTCGACCGGCCCAAACCCTTTGCTCTCTGGAAATTGCCAGTCGACCGACCCGGTCGACCGGTGAGCCCCAACGGTCGGATTTTCGACCGTTGGCTGTCGACCGACCCGGTCGACCGGTAGTCTGTCAAAAGTTCTGACAGACTCAACAGCTATATTTTTCTGACTCTTTGACTTTAGGGATTTGTCTCCAACGAATCTCTTGAGCAGTTTTTGACCCCTATAAATAGGTAGTCACTTCAAGTGACATGACTAACAATTTTACAAAGAATATCAAGAGTTTTTACAAGAGTTTTCAAGATTTCCAAAGTTTAAGTTTAGAAAAGATTTTTCTCTCCAAAGCCAAAATTCCATACACCTTACTTGGAGCCTATTCCTCTACTTCTCTCTAGTTTTGCACTACACAATCCCATACTCTAACTCTCCTATTTGGTTCTAGGATTGTGCTTAGTGAGCTCTTTTGTAAAGTGGTCAAGTGTGATCACTTCCATTGTAATTGAGTGAAGTTGTAGAGGCATCGGCCTCAAGGCGAGCTAGTGTGCTCAAGGTGGTGTAGTGGCATCACGGGAGACGGACAAGTGTTGTCCTTGTATTGTTGATCCGGTGGGATCCTCAATAGTGGAAATCCTTCAAGTGTGAAGGCGGGGACGTAGAGCGTGGCTCGAACCTCGGAAACATATCAGCGTGTTTGCGTTTGCTCAAATTCTTCTAACTCTATCTCTTTAATTACTTGCACCTTTACCTTGTTTAATTCTTGCAAGTATTTGTATTGTGATAATTGTTAGAGTTAAATTTTAAATTCCGCATAATTGCCATTATCATATAGCCATCACCTATTCACCCCCCCTCTAGGTGATTTCATGTACTTCAATTGGTGATTTTGTTTACAATAGTATTAGATATGTTGTGCAATCAAAACTTTGACTCTACCTGTGGGCCTCTAGGTGTTCCACGGGGTTGAACCCCGATTACTACCTCCTTCCCAGGGCATATAAATAAGACCCTTTCCCTTCCAACACCTCACGGTAGGTTTCGTATCAGTAACGGAACATAATGGGCTGTGGTCCCGGGTATGCATGGGACCCATTGTAAATATAATTTGTTAGTTTTTCACATCAGTTTTCAATAACCAACCTCGACTTACTCATATATTAATGTATGTGAGTTGGAACGTATGCCAGAGTACATACCCAGATATATGAGTCAGACGAGTAATAATAATAAGATGCTAATTAATAATTCATTATCGTTTTGCATTTCGGGTTGTATACACTTAGATTATGGTGACATGAGATAAATGGTACATATATGAGGGTTTCTTATTTGAATTATTCCTTCAACGTACTAGTCTCATGAATCCGTAATCTGGATTGTACAGCTAATTTTGCCCGCATTTGGTTTTATTGATTTTATTGATTTTATTAGTTTTATGCTGTTTTATTAGTTTAGGTGACAACTAGGATTGTATGATCTCAGGCTATGGTGACGTGAGGTAAAAGGGGGGGCGTGTGTGTATGTGTAGGGTTTCCTTATTTGGATTATTCTTTCAGCGTACTAATCTCACTGATCTATAAACTGAGTTATACAACTGATTTTGCCATATTTACTTTACTTGAAGCCTCATGCCTTGCTCGTGTATGTCTTTGCTCACGACACGATTTTTAATACATGCTTTTGACTTGGATTTATCGATACATGTGTGGTTGCCAGTACACGCCATTTGGCACTCATCTAACTGCTCGATGGGTAGCCTCTGACTCCCTTGGACCTGCATATCTCGATATCGGAGTTTGGACTGTGGTGAACCTCCTTTTGATCAGAGTTTGCGCAGCGATAGTATAATGGATCAACAATAGACTGTCTGGGGTCTTTTTCTTTCAATCCTCCTGTTCGGCTCTCGATATTCCTTGTTGCAGCTTGTGAGCTCATTTTGTACTGTTCATTCTTGTATATCTTATTGTAATTCGTATTTTGCGCCCCTTGGTGATGTAATATACTTGTAATATTATGTCACGTCCTATGATAACTTTGTAATTATACTCTTAAGTTGAAATGTATAATACATCACGTACTTTCGTACTCTGATTCCTGCATGTACTGATGCTTAGTGTATATATATGTGGATATTTTCACCCTGCGTATATACGTCGCAGTAACGTCTTCTTACCCCGAGATTGGGGCGTTACAATACTCTCTAAAATCAGGAATGTCCATGGCTAAAATGGACACAACTGAGAATCAAAGTTGATTTAGAAAGTTACTGTATGAGGAATGTTGACTTGGTTTACACAAATGGCTAACAGTTCAAGATCTAATTCACTAATTGGCTAGTGAGTCCGATAATATTTTTGCTGCGAAAGGTTCAAGATCTAGTTCATCTTTCCGATGCAGTTTCTTTTCTTAAGTGCCTTTCACTATAAAGTTAGTTTCATAGTGGGTATATATCTTGAATTTTCATTCTTTGTAGGAGATTGTTGAGAAACTTAAAATTGTCCAAGTGAGTTTGATAACTTAAGTTGAAATTTTAGGTGGGATCTGCTGCTTGAAATACACGAAAAATGGTTGGAATGTGTTCTCCTTCCATTAATAATGAATGTGGTATATTCACATGTTCAATTTCGTTTCCAAAAAAATGAGATATTCAAGTCGAAAATTGGCCTAAAATAAGAGCTAAAACCATTACAATGATTAACGGTTTGGACATAACCATTATAACCACTCATTTTCTATCCCTATAGGAAGCCGAAAAAACTTCTCATTTGAAACACACTGGCAAAGGGAAACAACTCAAATTCTCTTCCCACTTTTCTCCTCTGAATATTTCCTTTAAATTTTAAGACAAAAATTCTTTGTTTGAATTTTGTCTTGGTCTGAATTTTTTCATCATCTAATTAGTAAAAGATATGGGTCAATTTTTGGTTGGACTATACAAGAATTTGCATTGTGCTTTGTAAGTATCGCGAAAAAGTGTTGTATCTTAGGAGAACAACGTCCATTATCCTATTGGCACAGTAACGAAGGATATAATTGTCTTAAGGAGATTCGTTTCACGCATATCTCACTTCAAATTCTATACATATGAACTAACGTTCTGGTTACCGGAATTATTGTTAAATTATTTATCTTGAAGAAATAATTATAGTATTATTGTTAATACGAGACTGATTAAATATTAGTCCAATTAGTATCTAAGGAAGGGATTTGAAAAATAATTTTTAAATTAAAAATCATTCTATTGAACGAAAAATCTCCCACCTGACTACCTGACCAGTTAGACTGATTTGCTCTTAATTGGTTGTCAGAAAAGTTTAACAGTTAGTAGTGGCTTTCGGCGATGATCTCATGCTACATAGACCCAGTCTGTTTGGTTAAATTTAAAAAAAAAGGTAAATATTCATCTAATTACACATGAAAAACTTTGAAAAAACGCTGATCTAATCCAACGGCGAGAGTTGAGTTCACAAATCATAAACTAGCAACCTAATTATTTATTCTTTTCCTTTCCTCCCATTATTTATTTACTTGTTGAAGAAATAATTTTTTTTTTTTTTGAAGGAAGAGAAAAACTCAGAAGAAGGAAACAACTTCTCCGAGACAAGAATATTATTACTTAACAATTAGATTCTCACTATCACTCTTAAAAAAAAAAAAAAAAAAAAAAAATCCCTAATTTCTCTTTCTCTTCTCCTCTTCTCTCCTCTATCATGGAGGAGCTCTCGCCCACCCTTCATTAATGGCTACAATAAAAAGGGGAAAAAAAAAAAAAAAAAATCTCGCACCGACCTTCGGAAAGAGGTGTAAACTCGGTCTCATCTCCAAATTCTACATCGATCCAATTGTCCACTTGATTGAATTTTTGATTTTTGATTTTTGATTTTTTGATTTTTTGATTTTTTTTTTTTGGCAGGAGAGAAGAAGGCGGAGAGGAGGAGACATCTGATTTGAGAGTTTGATGCTGTGAATGGCCCATCCGAGCAAGTTCGTCTCGGTCAATCTCAACAAATCCTATGGCCAGCTTGCGAATCCCTCCTCCTCCTCCTCTTCTTACCCATCCAGCACACGCTCTCGCCCTGGGTCCCATTCCGGCGGTGGCGGGGGTGGAGGCGGCGTGGTAGTCCTCCCCCGCTCTAGGAGCTCTCCATCGTCGGCGGCCGCGCAGAAGAGCAGCATGCCAAAGCTCTCGGTACCGCCCCCCTTGAACTTGCCCTCTCTTAGAAAAGAGAATGAAAATTTTGATCTTTCTTTTTCCTCGGCCTCCTCGTCCCGGCCCGGGAGCTCGGGGATCGGATCCGGGTCGGGCTCGTCGTCCTCCATGGGATGGACCAAGCCGGGCCCAGCCCTCGTGCAGGACAAGGACGCACCGCCCTCGGGCAGACCTGGAGCAGCAGCCACACGCCGCCCGCCGTGCCGCCATCGTCCCCTGGGCCTGTGGTTGAGAAAGCTGTGTTCCTGAGAGGGGAAGACTTCCCTTCTCTGAAAACCATAGTCAATTCCGGGACCTTGGGACAGAAAGATTTGTTGAATCAGAAGGAGAAGATGAGAGAGGATGAGAGGGAGAAGCAGCATGAGTTCCATTCTCAGTTGCGAATGAGGCCGTCTCGCCTTACGACTAGTAATGTGGCTGACGGTGATGACAGCGGTGTGAGCCGTAGTTCGGAGCAGTCACAGAAGCAGCAGCAGGAGCAGGCAGAGAAGTACTCTCCTGGTCCTCTCCCTCTTGTAAAGTTGACCCATGCTTCAGACTTGGGCTGATGACGAGCGGGATACCAGGCTTACCCTCCCAGCCCGACACCGCAATCGGGGGTTTACTAGAACGGAGTTCAATCGGGTTCATGATCGGGATGCTGAGATGGGAAGTTTTTCTTCACCGGAGATGTATAAAGGGGATTCATTTGGGAGGAGTGATTTGAATGGTTCTAATAAAGATGGCAGGGATGTTGCAAACTCTTGGAGAATGCCACCACCTGTGCAGCCGAGGGATGATAGAGTTGGTGTGAAGACTTTCGGGCCGGGAGAGAGGTAAACAGGGATAGTAGTTTCAGTCATTCACCTTATGGGAACAATTCAAGGGATGGTCTTAGTAATGGGAGTCCAGATTCTCGGTATGCTCGGAGAGAGTTTGAGTTTGGGATGAACGTCCAGAATGGAAAGAATGTTGCAGATGGGTTTAGTGAAGGGGCACTGGGCAACAGAGAGTGCATGACCGTCGATATGGTGAGCTTTCCAATAATCACTATGGAGGAGATACCTTTCAGCATAGTGCAGTGCCAAAAACACCATTTTCTCATGGGACTAAAGGGTTACCTTTGAATGATCCAATACTGAATTTTGGTAGGGACAAAAGGATAAATGCATCAAACAGTGGGAAGCATTACCTTTCGGATTCTGGTTTTGATGGCACTGATCCTTTCTCTGATGACCCAATTGCGGAGGTAAATATGGAAGTGTTCAAGAGGAAGAAAGAGATACAAAAGCAGGTTGACTACCATGATCCGGTGAGAGAATCTTTTGAAGCTGAGCTGGAGAGAGTTCAGAGGATTCAGGAGCAGGAGCGGCAAAGGGCAATGGAAGAGAAAACGAGAGCCATGGAGCTCGCTCGTAGGGAGCAGGAGGAGAGGGAGAGGCTGGTAAGGGAGGAAGAGGAAAGGGGACGGCTGATAGAAGAAAAGGCGAGAGAGGCTGCTTGGAGAGCAGAGCAGGAGAGGATGGAGGCTGCAAGAAGAGTGGAGGAGCAAACAATTGGGAGAGAAGAAGAGAAGAGAAGGATTCTTTTGGAGGAGGAGAGAAGGAAAGAGGCTGCAAGACATAAGCTTATGGAACTGGAGGCTAGGATGGCTAGGAGGCAGTCCGAAGTTAATCCAAAGGATGATAAAGTTCCCTCTGCTGTCAGTGATGAAAGAGTTCCTGGCTTATTGAATGAAAGAGACACTCCTGAAGTTGCCGCTGATGTTGGGGACTGGGAGGATGGTGAGAGAATGGTTGAGCACATCACTAGCACATCTTCAGATTCCTCAATGAATAGGTACTTTGAAGCAGGTTCCTCTAGATTTCCCTCCGCAAGGGATGCAAGTTCTTCATTTATGGAAAGAGGAAAACATGGGAATTATTGGAAGAAGGATGCATATGAAAATGGGAGTCGGACAAGCTCAATGTTCCATTCACAGGATCAGGAGAGTAGTTATCACAGTTTAAGTAGAGATACGTTCGGTTCCAGCAGGGGCTTTCCATGGAAAGATAGCCATGGCAGTTTTGGGGCTGCACCGATGAGGCCATCTTCAAAAGGCGGGTCATCAGACCATTCTTCAACTCCAGATGATCTCTGTTATTTAAGAGGAAACTGGTGGAATGCCGGTGGTGAGAGTGATCATTTTCCCAGAAACTTGGAGGTTGATGCTGCTGATTTTCTTGATAATGACCGGTTTGGTGATGGTGGGTGGGGCACTGGCTGCCCTCGTGGAAGCCCCGATGCTGTCTATGTGGGAAGATCATTTCAGAGCTCGGAGGTTGAGGGAGGATTCCCCTTGTATGGGAGATCTCGCCATTACTTGAGACAACCTCGTGTGCTTCCTCCTCCATCCATTTATTCTATGCGGCAGATTCAGAGCTCATTTAGAGCTACAGCAGACCGTTCTATTCCTCATCATTTCTTGATAACCAATCAAGATACCAGCAGGGTGGAGGAAGCGAAGAAGAAATTATGCAGTCAGGCTATGATATTGGTTACCATCAAAGGGCTCAACAACCTAGAACGCCAGAGGTGCTTGAAAGTGATGCTATTTCTTCAGAGCAGAAAGAGAATGATAGCACAACATGTGACTCACAGTCATCACTTTCTGTTTCAAATCCACCTATTTCACCTACACAACTTTCTCATGATGAACTGGATGAAGCTGAAGACCCTCGGACACTGCAAACGTCTCCTGTTGAGGAACATGTTCTATCTGATAGTGAGCATGTAGTTTCAGGGCTGGAGGAGGAAAACATGAATGCTATGGAAACTGCGGGTTCAGCTTCCCATGGAGAAGATGATGAGTGGGCAATTGAGAACAAAGAAGAAATGCAGGAGCAGGAAGAGTATGATGAAGAAGATGATGACTATCAGGAGAAGATGAAGCAGCTCATGATGGTGATGGTGGTGAAAATCCTGACTTGAGACAAGAATTTGACGATCCAGCAGTGAACGTGCCATATTCAACTGGTGAGACGGCTCAGTTGGTCTTAGGTTTTAATGAGGGTGTTGAGGTTAGCATCCTTATGGATGACGATGTAGAAAAGACCTATGGGAACATTGAGAAGGCTGTCCAGGGAGACTCAGTTAGCGAGCATAGGCTGCAAGATGATAATATGTTTACTAAAGAGTCGATTAATGTGTCATCAAAAACTATAAGTGAAACTGAGAAGGCGCTACAAGAATTGGTTCTTGATTCGGTAACTTCATCCACTACCAATCCTTCAGATAATGCTGAACCAACTAGTGCTCAAGGAGTGCCAGATCAACAGCCAGTAACATCCTCTTTGAGCCTACCAATCCCTTTTACTTCCACAGTTCAGCCAATCTCATCCACAGTTTCTCCGGTTGATAATCAAGCTGAAGCTCCAATTAGACTTCAGTTTAGCCTTTTTTCAGGTCCTTCTTTAATACCATCTCCTGTTCCGGCAATTCAGATTGGTTCTATTCAGATGCCACTTCACCTGTATCCCCAAGTTGAATCTATTACCCAGATGCACCCTCCACAACCTCCCTTCTTCCAGTTTGGTCAGTTGCAGTATCCTTCACATATATCACAGGGTATCTTGCCAACAACACCTCAAACTGTGTCCTCCATTCATCCTTCTGCTTCTGCTCAATATCCTTCTTCAGAGAATCTTGGTGGCTCTCAAAATAACCTAGCAAGTCAAGAGTCTTCCTCTCAGAATAACCCAGCAACAGGTCCAGTAGAAGAGCAGGCTGGCCTGGTAACAAAGCCAGCTGACCGTTCTGAAAAGAACATAAACTTTGTGCACCCGAATGAATTGCCGAATCCACCAAATAGTGAGGTTGCATCTCAAGGTCAGATCAATACAAGTGGAGATAAAATTCAACAGGGTTCGGGCTATCAGAATGTTCGCCATGTTGGTCGTGATGTCAGTTCAAGGAAGAATTATAGAGCTGTGATCAATAATAGAGAATCTCCGTGTACCCTGGAGATGTTTCGCCACAGCTTCCATTGGGAGAAAAAGCTCAAACTGGACCAAGAGCTCCAGGAATTATTAGCAGAGCGAAGAGATTTACTTATACTATGAGGAATACTGGTACAAGATCATCATATTCTATGCCAGAAAATTCTCAAACTGATTCAAGCGTGTTTCAAAGGAGGCCCAGGAGGAGTGCTCGGAGAACTGAGTTTAGGGTACGTGAGAATGTTGATAAGAGACAAAGAGAGGGCCTGGACATCAGTAACAGTACTAACCAAGACGGGAGACCAAATTTCATTGGTAGGGCAATCGAGGCTTATGCAAGATATGGTATTAGGAAAGATGCTGGTTTAAATAGAGCAGCCAAGTCACCGGTTGAATCTGAAAACTTCAGTTCTGGTGCTTCTAGTTCACGACTTGCTAGTTCTGATGGCAAGGCAGTAAACAAATCCTCAGGAAAAGATATGCAGACAAAGAAGCATGTATCTTCTCTTGAAAGTTCTCGAGTTGAAGTAGACAACGGGAAAAGGAATCTGAGTTCTGTGGAGGATGTTGATGCTCCTATACAGAGTGGAGTTGTCCGAATCTTTAAGCAGCCAGGCATAAAAGCTCCCAGTGATGAGGATGACTTCATTGAGGTAAGGTCTAAGAGGCAGATGCCGAATGACCGACGAGAGCAGAGGAAAAAGGAGATCAAAGCCAAGTTTAAGGCGATAAAGGTAGTAGTACATTTACATTCCTTAGTTTCACTTCTTTTTACCTTTCTCACTACCTTTCTCTGTGAATATATTGAAGAATACATTTAATTCTTTTCATTTTGATTGGTTTATGTCAGGCACCTCGGAAACATCGTGCTGTTCGTCAAAGTAATGCAATAACATCTAATTCGAAAAAGGCAGTGGCACCTCTGGGAGGAAGTACATCACATGTGCTCGTTCTGATCCTGTAATCACTGGTGGAAGAGGTTTTGCTAATATCGAGGCATTACCTGTATTCACTACTAATTTAGCATCTCAGACCCTACCCCCAATTGACACCCCACCAGTGAAAGTTGACTCTGACGCAAGATCCAACAATTTTAAGTACGCTGTTCCACATGGATGGCTTGTAATTGTTTATATTTGTATATTTCGTATGTACTTGAGTCTGTTTCTGACTTACTGTTCACAGGTCTAACCAGGCAAGCACCATTTCTGCCCCATCTAGTGGTGCTACGAAATTTGTACCAGGCTTGTCATTTGACAGCAAAAATACTGGTCTTATCAATCCTCCCCTATCCCTCGGTTCTTGGAGTAATCCGGACATAAATCAGCAGGTAATTTTTCAAATTTAAATAGAAAACAAATCCAGCTTCTGTCATCCTTTGCATTTTTGTTGGTTGAAAATAAACCTGCAGGAAATATTCTATATAACTTTTTGAGTTTTGAGCCATTTTCCTTCTTGCATGTATCTTTATTAAACTGTTATCAGCATTCAGCTTTGTCCAATGCGCTTCCATAGGCAGTCTTGTTTAATCAGTAACCTGCATACGGTCCGTATTCATAAATTATGCATATGGACGCTATTTTTTCTTATCTTTTCAAATATTTGTATATCTATACCACAAATGAGCTACTTGTGACCCTTCTCTATGCAGACCAAGCATTCTGCCATGTTATTGATAATTTGAAATGGATATAATGACCTATGTTTCTTGACCTGATTACTGAAGATAAAACTACTACTGGCTGTCTTTGCCACCTGATGTAGAACGGGAAGGGGAAAGGAGGAAAGAGAAATTTAGGGTTTAGGGATAAAGATATGATTTGGGTTTCAGCACCCAAGAGATCTCTCTCCCACTCTGCACATCACCATGCAAATATTCAGATTTGGATAACAAATCATCATGCTAAACAGAAGGGATTTAATTTCAAATATCATAGTCTCCTTGAACAACTACAACACTTGGCCTTAAATAGGCCCATACAAAGAGTACTCTCCCATCAGAACCAATATGGGACTAAAACACTACTAAGATAAATAATACAAATAAAGAACTAAAGAAAATAAAACTAAAGCGATCCCCATCGTTCTCCCTGGCTTAAAAGCATTCATCTCTGGTGAATGCAGTGGTAATAGATAGGAGGCACAACTGGGTAGAACTGAACCACATCTCGCATCAATAAGGTCATGGTGGAGGTCGTGTAACCGACATCAGTGTATCATATCTGAACTACGGTGGTGGGGGTGGAACTGATTTCGTGACAAAACGGCTGTAGTCAATGGTAACTCGAGAAAGATGCATGCAGCATGCCGAGGCAAGTCATCTCCACTGAAGACTGAACCGATTGTACTTTACAATATAAGAAGCTTGATCTTCTATGAGTCTGTCTGCTGTAGAAATTCTGCAGAGGGTTGTATGCAGAGTTCGAAGTATCGGCCGAGTCGGAGATGACTCGGTCGACTCGTCTCCGACTCGACGGGTGTCGCGAAGAGATTGTGACGCGAGTCGCTTTTTGACCGACTCATCCGAGACCCGATACGACTCGTGTTGACTCGGCTGAATCGATGCAGAGTCGCGCTTGAGTCGGGTTAAAAAAAAGAAAAAAGATAGACTTACCTGCCCGTCTCCGCTGCTCCGCCGCCCGCCGCCCCCTCCACGCCGCCTGCTTGCCCACCGTCGTTGCTTGCCTCCTCTGTCTCCCTCCCTCTTTCCCTCCCCCTCTCTCACTTTCACTCCCTTTCTGCCCCGATCTCTCTCTCTGAGAGATCGAGACAGAGAGGGAGAGGGTGAGTGAGGTAGAGAGGGAGAGAGAGATAGATGAGGGAGAGAGGAGGGAGAGAAAGCCAGATAGCTCTTATTTTTTCTTTTATTTTTTTGATTTTTCTCATATTTACCCTTCAAATATTTCATTTTTTAAATTAACCCCAACTATCATATTTTCCCAATTACTCCCCTCAAAACAAAATTGTTTTGGATATGTGATACATGAATTTTGATGTCTACATTTTTTACAATTTGTCGTGATTTTTCAGAATTTTTTGAACTCTCTATGTAGCGTTTTGTACGGATTGCCTGAGACCGATCCTAGTCGCCGTGACCGATCTGTCTCATTGCCTGCCGAGTTGACGATCGAGACCGCGACTTTGAACCATGATCGTATGTATCAGGCGATCTCAGAGGCAATGAAACCCTCATTGCTTGCGAAAATGGTAATAGCTCCATGGTAGGCTCCTCTGAGAGATCTACAGAAACCTCAATAAGAGGCTTTTCCATCTCTGTGGGCCGAGAAGGAGTTTTTTCTTGTAATGACACTAACTTAGCAGTTAGTAACAACTTCTTACTTTGGCTCATCAAGAACATCAAGTTCTATAATGAATGAAGGCTCTGGATCTGCCTCAACTTTTGCAGTGAAGGATCGGTGATTGGTTGGATTCTCAGGCTCGAGTTTTTGCTCAACATTGGGGTCTCTGCAATCTGACTCAGATGAATGAACGAGTGGAGCATACCGAGTACGAAGAAGGCCTTGCAAGATAGACCAATAGCGATATAATCTCCACCAATAATAAGCTTCTCCATTCAATTTAAGTCTGGTGTAGCAGCAATTTTCCTCAGTTGTTAGGGAGAAATAACTAAAGAAATTTTCAAGATCGCTCTCCCAAGCTTCATATTCATAATGATCATCAAAATCCCCAAAAGCGGGACAACCTCAAATATAGCCCGTTTAACATACTTGTCATCACAGTCAGTATTTATATATTTACCATAAAAATAAAAGCCCATAAAGAGAAATCAATGCATAAAGCACAGAAGTTACCCAAGAATCTCTGCACTTCTATTGCAGGAGCTGTATCACTATCAGCACTAATAGAGGCTTGTAGAGATTGGTTATGCTGCCAAAAAGATGTGAAATTATTCCAGTGGCTCGGGGACACGATCAAGGATCTAACGCTTCAGAGGGAACTCGAATCGGACCCCGGACGGGCCTGAAACGGATTACAGAACGAACTGATGTACTGCTGTTGAACTGCGTGAACAATGACGAGTAACAGTAGTCGATGATATTAGCAAACGGCTCGGCTGACGTCTGCAATGGTTCTGGCGGCTCGACTCGGGATCGGCTTAGTTCGAGCCGCTAACGTCAGCTTTAAGCCGCCGACGTCAGCAACGACTTGCGGCTTGGCTCGGGTCTGATTGTGCGGGTCAGATTCAGGTCGATCTGGGTTTAATTGTGTAACGCCCCGATCCCGCAGGTACGGGGACGTTATGGCGACGTACATACGCAGAGCGGAAAACCCTCACGTACGTATGCTAAGCCTCAGTACAGTAAATAACCACCATATATATACATGAGTTCCAGCATGAAATAAGTACAAGAATACCTGCAAAAAGAGGTCAGCAATCATAACAGATAGAAAAAATGGGGACAAATAAGATAACGGAAATAAAGCACCAAGATACCTAGGAATAGTCCCGATGAGGAATCTCTGATGTGGCTCCAAGACACTCTCTGATATTACGGTAACTCGGATCTCCAACCTGGGCACGCAAACCCAGGGTCGTCAGAAAGCGACCTAGTGAGTGGTAAAATGAAGGAGGTAGATATATATACAATAGTATTACAAACACGATAATAATATATAATACATGATGTTGTACTAGTGATACTATATATACGCATATACGAAGCAGTAGAAATATATAAACATGTCATCTTTTAATACCATCACTACCTAGCCGGTTATCATCAGGTCATGTCTATAGTCGTATCCAGTTTATATAATAAATACTGTTGTCTAGTGGTGCCGTGATAGACATGAACATGCAGATGGGCCTATGAAATATAACCGACAGTAATGATGCCTGCAAAGTATACAGAAAACAGAATATATGCAATGCAGCGTATACATGTAAATGAGTAGTGTGCCACAACAGAAAGTGTAACATGTACCAAGTAAAGTAGCAAAGAATACATGTCACATGATAGCAGATAAATGATCAAGAATAGTGACAAATATAACTAAACAATAGGAGACATGTATCAGGCAAGGCATGTTATTTATACAATAGTAGCAATCAGTACCACCTGGTATTGTAATCACTCTCTTCCAATGTCCCATACCACTGGCAGTTCATACTGGAGCCTGCATTCCAGTTGAACCCATCTGGACATGGCCTACGGGTACCATTATCCAAACGAGAGAGTAACCAAATAACAAGTGTTCCTGATGTCACTATTGTGTATACTGTTTTATTATGTTAATTGGAAACTAACTGGTCGATGAGCTCTTATCGGGTGGGTGTATCCCGTGCATACCCGGGACAACGGCCTTAAACAGACCCCTGGCTGCTGAGACCAGGGCCAGCCCGCTGAGCTGTAACATGTAACGGGAATCTCAATGAGCTAAAACAATTACGAGATGCTCATGAGTAACAGACGGTAGCCAGCACTACCCCGTCCCCTGCAGTGGGACAAACAATGGATCCAGACATCCACCCGATATGATCTAATCAACCGTCAAGTCTCCCCCATACCCAAGTTATCATTATTATCTGATATGTCAAGTATACAATGTGACAAGAACAACTACTGTACATGATACGGGTAACATGATAACTGGACCAGAGCTCTGTTGATAGCGTAGAACAATATAACAGGAAACGAGAACAATATAACGGGAACAATATAACGGGAAACGGGAACAATAGATGTGGGATTCCACATATCGCATGTCAACAGCTCTCATGTCCAATAACGGGAATATTCATATCAATAACAGGAAACAATCATATAACATGAATACAGGAACATGGAACAATAATACATGTAATATGCACGGTGATCCATATGACAAGAAGATAGAAACAACACATGTATGTACACTTGTGCGGTGAGCATATGTAGCAGTGCTGTCTGTGTAACGAGTATCCGTGAAGTGGTGCATGTATATATCGGTGGGACATGAATACGAAATAAGAGAGTGTGACGTGTCATAGTATCTGTGCAACATGTACATGTAATAACAGTGGTCAGTGTCCAATATCATGTACGGTGAACTACAGTTAGAAATATTGTTCTCACACCTGAATAGAAATTGCGAGGACGCAATTTTTTGTAAGGTTGGGAGAAATGTAACCCCCTGATCCCTGGTGTACGTATCACAGTATTAGTACGCGATACGACGTATAATGTTGATTTGACCTTTCTGATAGTCCGATTGAGTTGATTTCAGTTTCAAAAATCATTTTCTAATATTTTCAATTTTTGAGGATTTTCTAGAATTTTTCTGGATTATTTTGGAAAATCTCCGTAGTTGGTGTCGACTGATACCGATAACCGGCTTTACGATTTTTCTTTCACAAACAGAGTTGTATTTTGAGATGCCGCTTTCACCATGTGTCTTAGAATCGTATTATCTACGTTGGGGTATTTTTGGGGATTTCTCTGAATTTATCAAAAATCTGGCCAAACCGGTGCACCCGCTATCGGCAAAATCTTCTGGGATTTTTAATTTGCAAATCAGATTGAATTTCTGCAAACCGTTTTCATATTACGTCTCAGGGTAATATTCTCTATTTTCTGTAATTTTTGGGCACCGTTCGGAGCTAGTCAATTTTTGATCCTATTAAAATAATATTATTTTAAACATTTCTCTTCTTTTCTTTTTCTTTTTCTTTCCCTTCTTCTTTTCAGCACCTTCTTTCCCCACCGCCTTTGACCAACTTCCACAGCCTCTTCTCTCTCCCCCTAATTTAAAAATCTCCCCCTCTCTCCCTCTCTCATCCACACAGCCTCTCTCTCTCCCCCAAACTCGCTCTCTCTAACTCTCTCTCTCCTCTTCTTTCTCTCCATAACCCTTCTCTCTCCCTCTCTCTCTGTGCAGCCCATACAGGGGCGGCCCCAATTGCCGCCAGCGGCCCGGCCAGGCCGCCGGCCGCCGTCGCCGGTCGCGCTCCAGCCCGGCCGCCGCCGGCCGCAACCCCAGCCAGGCGCCCTCTCCTTCTTCCTTTTCTTTTTCTTTTTCTTCTTTTCCTGTTCTGCTTCTTCTTCTTTCTTTTCTTTTCTTCCTTTTTCCTATTTTCTCACTCTCTCCATCTCTTTCTCTCTCTCCCTCACCTCCTCTCTCTTGGCCTGAGATGGGCCGTCGCCGGCGTCCGGGACCGCCGCCGGCAGGCCTCCGGCGCCGCCGGCCAGCTGGGCTGGCCGGCCGGCCGCGCAAGAGCCCAGCAGCAGCACAAGCTGCTGCTGCTCCTCTTTTCCCCTTTGTGGGTTTGGGTTAGAACCCAAACCCATTAACCCATTATTGGGTTAAGTTTTAAACCCATAAACCCGTTAACCCATTACCCATTAACTTAAGTTAATTGGGTATGGGTTGTGGATCTGGACCCGACCCGTTATGAGCCCAAACCCGCATCCAAACCCATTACAGGTAAAATTGCAGAAAACCCCCTGTTTCAATTTATTAATTGCATTTGAATTCTTTTTATTTACATGTTTAACCCGTTTTGTTATGATTTAGTCTTCGGGCGATATCGGGATCATCCGGACTCGGATTTGGACGATTCTGGATCCGTTGCGATCGTGGGAAAGAGAGCGACCTTCCCGTGGCTAGTTTGTGAGTGTTTTTCTTTTATAAATTATTTTTGATCATGTTTAGTAATCTTGATTGGTTGCCTTATCACACTTGTCGTGTTGACCAGTTAATCCCTGTAACAACTGTAAATACTGTTTAATAAATGGTACTTAGTGAAAGACTAGTATAACAATTCGTTAAACATAATCAATATCATAAGATGGTGACCTACATTACAATTAGGGATAGCTGATACTCGATTAGATATGATCACTGGTACCCGCCTCACACTAGACACCATGACTATATGTACCCGTAATTATTACCCGAACATGCTAAGCATTGGATACTATATATTAGGTACAACTAGATATCGTTATCACGCATTACACGATATATTGTCATTCACTGATATACGGATACACCTATACTGCTATTGCATGTTAGGGAGTTACTGTTACACGGATGATAGCTACACATCTATGTTCCACTAGTACCCGAATAAGTACCGCTTTTCCATTAGTGTTATCATCATTACACGGAAATGTTACGGGTCCACGACACTTCCGCTGCGCACTCTGTTATCTATAAGGAACTCGAGATGGAGAAGTATGATAGTGAACTAGTCCGAACGGATGGGAAGCAAGACGATGCAAGGAAAGCGAGAAGAAAATTGGATGTTCTGGTTGACAACTAGAAGGAAGGAAGGAATACAAACGAGTCAAGGAATGAATGGTCAAGGCAATTGTATTCTTGTACTCGTCGCTGGAATCCCCAAATTCAGATACATACAAGCTTGAATCTGAATCTGAGTGTACTGTTGGTAAGAGCGCAAGCATTGACCCAGGTGGTTACCCACACCAGGTGTGAACCTAGGCTCTGATACCACTATGTAACGCCCCGATCCCGCAGGTACGGGGACGTTATGGCGACGTACATACGCAGAGCGGAAAACCCTCACGTACGTACGCTAAGCCTCAGTACAGTAAATAACCACCATATATATATACATGAGTTCCAGCATGAAATAAGTACAAGAATACCTGCAGAAAGAGGTCAGCGATCATAACAGATAGGAAAAATGGGGACAAATAAGATAACGGAAATAAAGCACCAAGATACCTAGGAATAGTCCCGATGAGGAATCTCTGATGTGGCTCCAAGACACTCTCTGATATTACGGTAACTCGGATCTCCAACCTGGGCACGCAAACCCAGGGTCGTCAGAAAGCGACTAGTGAGTGGTAAAATGAAGGAGGTAGATATATATACAATAGTATTACAAACACGATAATAATATATAATACATGATGTTGTACTAGTGATACTATATATACGCATATACGAAGCAGTAGAAATATATAAACATGTCATCTTTTAATACCATCACTACCTAGCCGGTTATCATCAGGTCATGTCTATAGTCGTATCCAGTTTATATAATAAATACTGTTGTCTAGTAGTGCCGTGATAGACATGAACATGCAGATGGGCCTATGAAATATAACCGACAGTAATGATGCCTGCAAAGTATACAGAAAACAGAATATATGCAATGTAGCGTATACATGTACATGAGTAGTGTGCCACAACAGAAAGTGTAACATGTACCAAGTAAAGTAGCAAAGAATACATGTCACATGATAGATAAATGATCAAGAATAGTGACAAATATAACTAAACAATAGGAGACATGTATCAGGCAAGGCATGTTATTTATACAATAGTAGCAATCAGTACCACATGGTATTGTAATCACTCTCTTCCAATGTCCCATACCACTGGAAGTTCATACTAGAGCCCGCACTCCAGTCGAACCCATCCGGACATGGCCTACGGGTACCATTATCCAAACGAGAGAGTAACCAAATAACAAGTGTTCCCGATGTCACTATTGTGTATACTGTTTTATTATGTTAATTGGAAACCAACTGGTCGAGGAGCTCTTATCGGGTGGGTGTATCCCGTGCATACCCAGGACAACGGCCTTAAACAGACCCCTGGCTGCTGAGACCAGGGCCAGCCCGCTAGAGCTGTAACATGTAACGGGAATCTCAATGAGCTAAAACAATAACGGGATGCTCATGAGTAACAGACGGTAGCCAGCACTACCCCGTCCCCTGCAGTGGGACAAACAATGGATCCAGACATCCACCCGATATGATCTAATCAACCGTCAAGTCTCCTCCATACCCAAGTTATCATTATTATCTGATATTTCAAGTATACAATGTGACAAGAACAACTACTGTACATGATACGGGTAACATGATAAGTGGACCAGAGCTCTGTTGATAGCGTAGAACAATATAACGGGAAACGGGAACAATATAACGGGAACAATATAACGGGAAACGGGAACAATAGATGTGGGATTCCACATATCACATATCAACAGCTCTCATGTCCAGTAACGGGAATATCCATATCAGTAACAGGAAACAATCATATAACATGAATACAGGAACATGGAACAATAATACATGTAATATGCACGGTGATCCATATGACAAGAAGATAAAAACAACACATGTATGTACACTTGTGTGGTGAGCATATGTAGCAGTGCTGTCTGTGTAACGAGTATCCGTGAAGTGGTGCATGTATATATCAGTGGGACATGAATACGAAATAAGAGTGTGACGTGTCATAGTATCTGTGCAACATGTACATGTAATAACAGTGGTCAGTGTCCAATATCATGTACGGTGAACTACAGTATCCGTGTAATGATGATAACACTAATGGAAAAGCGGTACTTATCCGGGAACTAGTGGAACATAGATGTGTAGCTATCATCCGTGTAACAGTAACTCCCTAACATGCAATAGCAGTATTGGTGTATCCGTATATCAGTGAATGACAATATTTCGTGTAATGCGTGATAACGATATCTAGTTGTACCGAATATATAGTATCCAATGCTTAGCATGTTCGGGTAATAATTACGGGTACATATAGTCATGGTGTCTAGTGTGAGGCGGGTACCAGTGATCATATCTAATCGAGTATCAGTTATCCCTAATTGTAATGTAGGTCACCATCTTATGATATTGATTATGTTTAACGAATTGTTATACTAGTCTTTCACTAAGTACCATTTATTAAACAGTATTTACAGTTGTTACAGGGATTAACTGGTCAACACGACAAGTGTGATAAGGCAACCAATCAAGATTACATAACATGATCAAAAATAATTTATAAAAGAAAAACACTCACAAACTAGCCACGGGAAGGTCGCTCTCTTTCCCACGATCGCAACGGATCTAGAATCGTCCAAATCCGAGTCCGGATGCTCCCGATATCGCTCGAAGACTAAATCATAACAAAACGGGTTAAACATGTAAATAAAAAGAATTCAAATGCAATTAATAAATTGAAACAGGGGTTTTCTGCAATTTTACCTGTAATGGGTTTGGATGCGGGTTTGGGCTCATAACGGGTCGGGTCCAGATCCACAACCCATACCCAATTAATTTAAGTTAATGGGTAATGGGTTAACGGGTTTATGGTTTAAAACTTAACCCAATAGTGGGTTAATGGGTTTGGGTTCTAACCCAAACCCACAAAGGGGAAAAGAGGAGCAGCAGCAGCTTGTGCTGCTGCTGGGCTCTTGCGCGGCCGGCCGGCCAGCCCAGCTGGCCGGCGGCGCCGGAGGCCTGCCGGCGACGGCCCATCTCAGGCCAAGAGAGAGGAGGTGAGGGAGAGAGAGAAAGAGATGGAGAGAGTGAGAAAAATAGGAAAAAGGAAGAAAGAAAAAAGAAGAAGAAGCAGAAGAACAGGAAAGAAGAAAAAAAGAAAAGAAAAAGAAAAGGAAGAAGGAGAGGGCGCCTGGCTGGGGTTGCGGCCGGCGGCGGCGGCCGGGCCGCTGGCGGCAATTGGGGCCGCCCCTGTATGGGCTGCACAGAGAGAGAGGGAGAGAGAAGGGTTATGGAAAGAGAGAAGAGGAGAGAGAGAGAGAGTTTGGGAGAGAGAGAGAGGTTGTGTGGATGAGAGAGGGAGAGAGAGAGGGAGATTTTTAAATTAAGGGGAGAGAGAAGAGGCGGTGGAAGTTGGTCAAAGGCGGTGGGGGAAAGAAGGTGCTGGAAAGAAGAAGAAGGGAAGAAAAAGAAAAGAAAAAGAAAAGAAGAGAAATGTTTAAAATAATATTATTTTAATAGGGTCAAAAATTGACTAGCTCCGAACGGTGCCCAAAAATTACAGAAAATAGAGAATATTACCCTGAGACGTAATATGAAAACGGTTTACAAAAATTCAATCTGGTTTGCAAAATAAAAATCCCAGAAGATTTCGCCGATAGCGGGCGACACCGGTTTGGCCAGATTTTTGATAAATTCAGAGAAATCCCCAAAAATACCCCAACATAGATAATACGATTCTAAATCACATGGTGAAAGCGGCATCTCAAAATACAACTCCGTTTGTGAGAGAAAAATCGTGAAGCCGGTTATCGGTATCGGTCGACACCGACTACGGAGATTTTTCAAAATAATTCAGAAAAATTCTAGAAAATCCTCAAAAATCTAAAATATTAGAAAATGATTTTTGAAACTGAAATCAACTCAATCGGACTATCAGAAAGGTCAAATCAACATTATACGTCGTATCGCGTACTGATACTGTGATACGTACACCAGGGATCAGGGGGTTACAAATTGGGTGAACCTGATTGAGACCCGGTTCGAAGTTAAACTTGTTTGATTACATGTTTAACTCAAGTTTTGCTGAAACCCGAAACCCACTTCTCCTTTCTTCCCAATCATGGCTAGGGTTTGAGACCCTGGCGACGATAGACGGTCGGCGAGTGGCTTGGCAAGGACGGCAGTCGACGACATAAGCTTTGACTGGTGGTTGATTGACTGGATCTTGCTAGCGATGTCTGGGGTCAGTGGTGCTGTCGAGGAAGGAGGACGAGGAAGGCGAAGTCGGTAGCGTTGAAGACGAATTCGCTGAGGTGTTGTCGGCATCTGGTAGGTCTATTGGCTAGGTCACGACGAAGGCGGAGATTTGCGGCGAAGCTGGTGGATGAGGAGGACTTGGTGGCAGGAAGGTGGGATCGTCGTGGCGTCGGGATGACGATGTTTAAGTGGCGGTGGATGTCACGGGAGAGTTGTCGTTGGAGGGTGCTGATCCGAGCGGGGAAGATGAACAATACTTGAACAATGAACTTTTTTTTTTGATTTTTTGATTTTTCTTTTTTTTTTTGATTTCCTTTTTTCTTTTTTGGAATCTAGAGAAGAGAAGGAGGTAGGGAAAATCTAGGGTTTTGGAGATTTGTGGTGGAAGCTAGAGTTTTGTGGAGAAAGATAAGA
Source organism: Agave tequilana (assembly GCA_038442645.1). NCBI lineage: Eukaryota > Viridiplantae > Streptophyta > Magnoliopsida > Asparagales > Asparagaceae > Agave > Agave tequilana. The sequence continues at coordinate 134,818 of JAVJIF010003708.1, forward strand.
TCATGAATTTAGCGATACTAAATTAATGTAGAACGGGAAGGGGAAAGGAGGAAAGATAAATTTAGGGTGTAGGAAATAAAGATAGGATTTGGGTTTCAGCACCCAGAAGATCTCTCTCCCACTCTGCACATGACCATGCAACTATTCAAATTTGGATAGCAAATCATCATGCTAAACAAAAAAGATTTAATTTCAAAATATTATAGTTTCCCTAAACAACTACAACACTTGGTCTTAAACAAGAGTACTCTCTCACCACAACTAATGTGGGACTAAAATGCTACTAAAACAAATAAGACGGATAAAGAACTAAAGAAACTAAAACTAGAGTGATCCCCATCACCACCTTAGTTTGATGATGTTGTAATTGTGTTCTAATAAATGGTTGACAGGGTGTGCCTTGCGTTCTAGATCAACCACGATAGATAATAGACCCCACAAAATGAAAAATGGGTCGACATTGACATAGATATTCAGCATTAAAATAATAATACACTCCTTAACTGCTACTACTTTTGGTAACATTCAAATGAATATGTTGAGATTTGAGAGCTTCTGTTGCCATTTAGTTCTGAGGGTAATCTTTGCAGCTCATTTCTATATTGACTCATAGTCAGAGTTGTTCTATGGAAGGCTTGAGAACTCGGTTTCAGTTTTAGATCCTTCTTTTATCATAGGTTTCGATTAATTCCAATAGTTCTGGTAGTTTGGTTTCAAGCTTTAGTTTTGGTTCGGTGTATATAAACATGTAGGCATCTTTGATTATTTGCATATATAGTGTATAAAAACACACAATATAAACATCTATGTTGAGTTGGGTGTTAAATCAAGAGAAAACAAAACGTTCGATTCTCAACTAGTTAACTAAAAAATTAATCTAAATTAGTATGAAAGTAGTCAGTATAAAGTTAAATTAAGATTATAATTTGAATTAAATTTAAAACACCTTACTATAATCTAATTATGACAAATTAAGATATTTTTATTTCAGATGGATGTAGAAGTTAAAGAGAGATGAAATTATCAATTAGGTATACTACATTTCCCCTCTTTTTTCCTTTGTGTTGATTGTTTTAAGGTTTCGTAAAGTTTCGTTTAGAACTTACCGAAATTGACCTGTACCAAATGCGTACCAGTTGAAACCTAACAAAACCGAAATTTTATGTTAGTTTTGGCTGGTAGTCATCAAAACTGAGATGAAACGGCCAAAACCGAGACAAAACCGCAGAGACCCATACCGATGTTCTATGGCATCAACTGAAAGAAAAGTTCTTCATTTATTATTTCAGTGTCAATTTTTCTTTAAGTCAAATGTTTATTTCTTGTTAAAAAAACTTACGTTTTTTCCCCTATTAGAAACTACCCTTGGACATTAAACATGCCAGTGATATAATATGCTATAAATTGCTTGCCTTTTCATCTATGCATTCTTAGGCTTACACATATTTTGTTTTGCAAATAGTTAGGTTATTATCTTTAGATAGGAACTGATAAACTGATAATAGACAACTATTGTTTCTTGTATTATCAGCTTTGGATTTTGAGTGAGACTCCTCATGCAGGTCGTTTAATTCTATGGTATATTATTGGCTTGTGGTAATATTTGTGATGAGGACATCACACCAGTTGTTAGTTTATTTTGAGTTTAATTGTATTTTTTTATTGTGTTTTTAGTACCACATCGGTAATATCCGGGGATTGGACTTTTATAAAGCCTATAAATAAGCCCCAAACTTCTCTTATTGATAGACAATGAATGAACTAAAAATTTTCAGTTTAAATTTCTTGAGTCATGAGTTCTAGAGATTGGGTGTGAAGCTTGTGGTGTAAGAGGTGTGAAGCTCAAATTTATTCATTTTCTGAACCCTAATTCCCATTTTCTTGTTCTTTCAAACCCTAATTTCTTTTGATTTGAAGGTGATTGCGATCTATCCCATTTTACATCAATTTTGATATCAGAGCTTTTGATTTCAATCTCCTCCAATTTTAATTTCAAAAACCTACCCCTCTCTCTCTCTCCTCTCTCTCTCTTTCTTCTCTTTCTTTCCTCCAAGTCCTAGCCCACATCTCCAAACCTTAGGTCTATTCTTCAAAAAAAAAAAGGAAAGAGAAGAAAAAAGAAAAAATTCAAAAAAAAGAAAAAACAGAGGAAAAAGTACAAAGTTATTGTTCAAAATTCGGTGAAAATTTAGTCAAAAATTTAGAAATTCTCAAATTACAGTGTTCATTCTTCTCCTTCGACTCCACCTCATCATCACGCTGATTAGTATCCAATATTGCATATTTTACATCACAACTCCCATGCATAATACAAATAAATAAGTGATTTTTACTCCTCTTCTCTACTTATTTGCAGGTACATACTTAAAGGAGAGTTAGCAAATTAATTACCTTAATTAGCAATAATTAAGGTGATTAATTAAAAGATTAAAGATAAAGCCAAATCCAAATCAGATCTCACCAAGATCCGCGCGCCAATTGGGAGATCCAAGTATCCTACGTGGCCAACAACCTAACAAACGAATCTCACCAGAAAGATCTGGACCAACGGCCCAGATCTGGCGGCAGATCCGCGGCAATCCGCGGCAGATCTAGGCCGTTGGATCCCCGGATTTTGTGGCAACGAACTCCTCTCCAGAAGCTTCTTCAATATGCTATAAATACCCCATGAAGACCTGCGAGCTGGGACTGATCAGAGAAGAGAGGAGATTAGTTTTAGGTGTTGTAATTTTCATTTTTCTCTAGGTTTTGTTCTTTAGTTCCCTCTTCTTCTCTATCCCTAGATTTCATTACAAAGAGAGTGATTGTGAGGGAGAGAGCTTGTGTAATCAAGGGTGACAACTTGAAGCTATGCAAGGATTGATCCATCCTCCATTCCTCTACTTGAGTTTGATTCTAGTTTCTTGTGCTTTCTTTACATGCTTTATTACTTGCTTACTTTAGTTCTTGCAATCTAATTCAAGCTTTGTTTTAGTTCTTTAATGGCTTCTTGTAGCTAGATTTTCATTCCATGTACTAGTTTACCACTAGCTTAGCCTACTTCACTACTCATGGGTGATTGCTTTTGTTAATCTTGCAAGTGTATGATCTTCTCTTCTCCGATGGTTAAACCACCATCTTGCAAATGAGAAAGTAATTAGGTCAACACGCTAGACGAATTCCAAGCCTATGGAGTGACAACATTAGGCAAAGCATTTGCTATCAAGGAGATTGGTAAGCTTTGGCAAGCTAGCAAGGTAATCTAGTCTTGGATCGCTTTCTTTAAGTTTCTTGTTCTTTTCTTGTGAATACCACAACCAATTCTTGATTTCTTTTCCAACGACTTCCACATGAACATATCCATCTTCTTTTAGTTTCTTTTGCATCACTAAGTTTATAATCAAGAGAAGACTACTAGTTTTATCACTTCACTACCATACGTTTAAAGCTTCCATCGCGAGCTCTCCCTGAGATCCGACTCGGTATAGCCCTATGCTATAGCGGAGACAAGAAAGGGTACATCAAATACATTTCTATACACATAATAAGTACACCTTTTCCGTCTAATCAAAAAAATGGCGCCGTTGCCGGGGAGAGCGACGTATTTTTTGGTTTAAAGTGAAGTACTAAACTATTATTCTTCTCTGTTGCAGGTTACAGGAGAAGAAAACAGGAAATTCTTTACTGCAGTAACATTTAAGTGAACCTGGCTCTCAGCTCAAGAAAACAGAGACCAGGCTTCCACTGAAGTGCCGCGGACCCGCGGCATATCCAGTGGAAACGCGGCACTTTTGAGAGAATTTCTCACCAAATTTCTGCAGGGCCTCTGGTTCTGAAAAATACTGCTGTTTCTATACTTGAAATCCTGTGTTGTTCACTGTATTCCTGCTTAATTAAAAAACAGTAAAAAGTTGGGTGATAATTGTTAAAAATTGTTTAGACACTTGCATTTTAGGCACGTGTCTCTTCAATTCTTTACTTTTACTGTTGAAGAGTGCTGGAGGCAAGGTACGTGTTTTGCATTGCATTTAGACTAGGACAAACTCTTGCTTGATTTTCTTGCTTTGAGTGAATCCTTGTTATTTTCTTGTACACTTGCACAATTCAAATTTAAGGGCATACCCGTAAATAAGATAAGGTGGGGGAGGTCATTACCCTTTCCTTAGCCCGAAAACCACAACCCAAGCACTCACTAACCCAAGCCTCTAATTTAATAAAAAGTAGACGTTGGCCCTAGGGACATCTCGGACTCAACTAGGAGATTATCCTAAGGGGGAAAAGTGTTGGAATTTAACCCTTGCAAAATCGGTGTCTAGGAAAGGGGTTGAGGGTCGAAAGCCCGAAGGTTGCTGGTTACTTAATTAAGGAACGTCTCCGGACGGAAAACCTCCCACCAACCTTACCCTTCCCTGGCTGATTAGCTTGTGGTTAGAGTCTACACTGAACCTCCTGTGGACGATCTATTGTTAGGAGTCGTCTAGGTCTAAGTCTACCCTAACTTAAGTTAGAATTTTTCTTTCTTTTGTTTGTTTGTTTGTTTGTTTGTTTTTGTTTGTGATTGTGTGATATGGCCTTCAAAAATTCTTTCAATAATAATCCATATTTCACACCATCTCCTTATTCGGATAATTCCAACCCAGTGTTTTACAATATGCACCAACCACATACACCGGGTTGGCCTTATCCGAATCACTACGACCCATACCCCCCATCTAACGATTATAATGTCCAAATAATTTCAACTCTTTACCGAGTAATTGGGGATTCCAGTACCCCGAGTCAAATTATCAAAATCCTTGTCCACCATATTCACCTTGTCCACCATATTCATTTCCTGAGTCCACTTCATATACTCCTTTTTCTGAACCTCCCTTTGAAGAAAAATCTGAGTTGCAAAGGAGTATAGAAGCCAATTTACTGAGAGTTGAGCAACAACTTCAAAAACCATTTGTCTCTCCAATTCCACCATATTCTCAAGAATCTTACTCAGTTCCACCTTTTCATAATGAACAACCATTTGCTTGTGAACCGAGTAAAGATTTCTTGTGTGAGTCAACTTTTCCATCATCACACACTTTTGACTCACACTTCCAAGACAACACTTCCTCTTTCCATCAAAACAATGAAATCATCGATTATGGAAAGATGCTTGAAGACATGACCAATGCTCAAAATGCTAGAAATCGTGACATAGATTTGATGATCCAATCTCTCCATTCTCATCCTATGTCTAATGTCACTAGCCACTCTGTTAAATCCAAAGAGTCATGTAGTCTTGGAAATCCAGATTCAATTTCAGCAAGTTTTTCATTTCCTAAACTTGAACTTGTCCAAAATTCAAATCCAATTGACATTTTGGCAAGTTTTTCATCTCCTAAAAATAAACTTGTCCAAACTCCAGATCCAATTGACGTTTTGGCAAGTTTTCCTTTTTCTGAAATTGAATTGGAACATGATTTTGATCCTGAACTTTCATTTGATGATTCCAATCTACTTCCTGATTCAATCATGACTTCCATATCCTTACCTGATTTCAATCCATTTCCTGAGTCAGAATTGGATCCATTTCCTATCCATTGTGAAATTGAATCACCAATCTTTTATGATGATCACATAGAACTTGGCCAATTCCATACTTCTGAAAATCCCATTGATAAATTGGCAAGTTCTGTACATTTAATTGAACTACATGAGGAATGTGATCTTGAACCCCAACTTTGTGATTCAATTCTTCTTCCTGATTCCATAATGACTCCGGTATCTTTACCTCACTTCAATCCTTTCCCGGAGTCAATCTTGGATCCTTTCACAATTCACAATGAAGTTGAATCATCCATCTTTGAGGATCATATTGAACTTGCCCAATTCTACACTTTTGAAGATTCTATTGACAAATTGGCAAGTTCTCCATCTTGTGGAATTGAACTCAATGAGAAATGTGACCTTGATTTTCTCGATCTCTTTACTTCTGAAACTGATTGTACAATTATTAAGGAAGATGTTGACTTAAGTTTTGAAGAATTGTACGGTGATGAGCTTGAATTTCTTAAAATTGGAAGTAAAGAGATATCACCCATAGTAGGTCACATCCCATTGTTGGACACTGATTGTGGACTTGAGTTTTCATTTCTTGACTTGGACACAATTTCTGACTTCACTTCGACTCCGGCACCATCACTTGACTTAATTCACTTCCCTGAGTCGGTAGTCGTTCCTGTTCTTCCAGAGTCCAAGTCAACTGCTCTATCATTTCATCTTCCATTCTGGGACAAGGATCTTGATGAAAATGACTCTGAAATTATTAGGAAAATCTTAAAATTAGATGGGGTCATGTATATAATAAAAATCTTCCATGCACACATCATTCTTGTGGGTCGTATTTTCGCTATTTTTGGTGGGTTCCTGAAAACCCAAAGAAAAGATGATTGGGCCATATTCCGTGGACCAATCCGACCACCACCGGAACCACCACCTTGAGGTAATTTTTGTTCCTTCCCCTTCCATTTTGTTTCATGCATACATATATCATGATGCATTGAGGACAATGCATGAATAAGTGTGGGGGAGGGTTTACTAACATAGAGTTTTTTAGACTTTCTTTCTTTTTACATTTCCTTTCTTTCTTTTACATTTCTTTAGAAATAATAAAATAAATAAAAAATAAAAAAAAATAAAAACTTTTTGAAATAAAAGACAAAGTTTTGATCTATTTTTAAGAAAATTAAGATGTATCTTAGAAATTAAGAAAGCCTTAATTATGACATCTTAAACTTAGTTGAAATAATAGATCTTGTTTGAAGATTATAGGATAAGTAAGTAAAATTGAGGAGATATTTTTATCTTGCATTTTTTGCCTTAGATAATATGCACTTTACACTTACACATTTCTTGGGATGGAAACAAAGACCAAAATGCCATATATATATATATAAAAAAATAAAAAAAAAAAAGAGAAAAAGAAAAAAAAAGAAAAATATATATAAATAAAGCATCACCTATTAAGCTGGGAAATTGTGCCTCAAGAAGCATGATTACTCACGCCTAACGGTGATCTCACTTATTAAGCTGGGTAATTGTGCCTCAAGAAGCATGATTATTCACGCCTAACGGTGATTAAGAATAATCCCTCTTAGTTTTGTGGCCTTTTTCACTCGAGTCCTTAAACCCGAGGGATGTTTCCTCATCTGGTGCCCTAAGACCATCTGGTCTGGGAGTCATCGGTTATAGGCTCGTTACATGGGTGAATTAGAAAGCCTAATAAAACTAAGGGAAGAAAAAAAGAAAAAAAAAAAATAATATAATAAATGGCTTGATGGTTGGAGTTGAAATCCCAGAAATCTTCACTTACACGGTGTGCATATTATCTAGGTTTTATGAAAGATAAAATATTCAATCCAATTTTGAATTCTTACCTTAATTAAAGACAAGATCTTGCATGGATACTAAGTTTAAGGAAGAATGATTATAGGTGGACTTATGACCTAGGATCACTTATATTTTCGCAAAATAGTTCGTAAACATGTCTCTTATTCAAAATGCGTTTTCAAAACACTAACATTTGTTTTCTTTCTTTATGGATTTTGTGGGTGTAATCCGCTGAAAACCCTCAGGAGACAACACTCCTCCTCTAGGGTAACCTAGAGGTTTAACGGCTTGTTGCACATGCTCAGTGCAATCGCGTCACCTGCGAAAGTGGTGTAATAAATTGTTAGTCTAGATTTTCTTTTTCTTTGTTTTGCTCGGGACGAGCAAACGAATAAGTGTGGGGGTGTGATTAGTATCCAATATTGCATATTTTACATCACAACTCCCATGCATAATACAAATAAATAAGTGATTTTTACTCCTCTTCTCTACTTATTTGCAGGTACATACTTAAAGGAGAGTTAGCAAATTAATTACCTTAATTAGCAATAATTAAGGTGATTAATTAAAAGATTAAAGATAAAGCCAAATCCAAATCAGATCTCACCAAGATCCGCGCGCCAATTGGGAGATCCAAGTATCCTACGTGGCCAACAACCTAACAAACGAATCTCACCAGAAAGATCTGGACCAACGGCCCAGATCTGGCGGCAGATCCGCGGCAATCCGCGGCAGATCTAGGCCGTTGGATCCCCGGATTTTGTGGCAACGAACTCCTCTCCAGAAGCTTCTTCAATATGCTATAAATACCCCATGAAGACCTGCGAGCTGGACTGATCAGAGAAGAGAGGAGATTAGTTTTAGGTGTTGTAATTTTCATTTTTCTCTAGTTTTGTTCTTTAGTTCCCTCTTCTTCTCTATCCCTAGATTTCATTACAAAAGAGAGTGATTGTGAGGGAGAGAGCTTGTGTAATCAAGGGACAACTTGAAGCTATGCAAGGATTGATCCATCCTCCATTCCTCTACTTGAGTTTGATTCTAGTTTCTTGTGCTTTCTTTACATGCTTTATTACTTGCTTACTTTAGTTCTTGCAATCTAATTCAAGCTTTGTTTTAGTTCTTTAATGGCTTCTTGTAGCTAGATTTTCATTCCATGTACTAGTTTACCACTAGCTTAGCCTACTTCACTACTCATGGGTGATTGTTTTTGTTAATCTTGCAAGTGTATGATCTTCTCTTCTCCGATGGTTAAACCACCATCTTGCAAATGAGAAAGTAATTAGGTCAACACGCTAGACGAATTCCAAGCCTATGGAGTGACAACATTAGGCAAAGCATTTGCTATCAAGGAGATTGGTAAGCTTTGGCAAGCTAGCAAGGTAATCTAGTCTTGGATCGCTTTCTTTAAGTTTCTTGTTCTTTTCTTGTGAATACCACAACCAATTCTTGATTTCTTTTCCAACGACTTCCACATGAACATATCCATCTTCTTTTAGTTTCTTTTGCATCACTAAGTTTATAATCAAGAGAAGACTACTAGTTTTATCACTTCACTACCATACGTTTAAAGCTTCCATCGCGAGCTCTCCCTGAGATCCGACTCGGTATAGCCCTATGCTATAGCGGAGACAAGAAAGGGTACATCAAATACATTTCTATACACATAATAAGTACACCTTTTCCGTCTAATCACACGCCACCACATACATCCCCAAAATTAACCAACACCCTAACCCCAACTTCACTGCCTCACCACAGCCTCCGCCACCTTTCGCCACCGCTCTCTCTTCTCTCCTTCGACTGCGATCAGCCACCAACGACTCAAACATGACAGATTAGGCAAATCACCTTCCCGCCACCACGACAGAACTCACCAATCTCAAGAAAACTCACCTCTGCTTCAACTTCACGTCGTCGACATCAGATCTTCACCACCGCCGACTTCATCTTCATCATCGGTCAACTTCGTCGTCACCAATGATCGATTTTGTCTTCATCATTGCCAACATTGATCGACGCCGCCGACTCCGCCAATCCCGAGTTCCTCCGCCTTTCTCCGAACGCCAGCAGCACCAGATCCGCGTCGCCGCCGTCGGATCTGAGTTATCGCCGCCATCTCTCTTCGAGATATCCTCAGCGCCTTCCTCTTCACCCTCCCCATCTTCTCGCTATCAGCTCATTGCCGTTGTCTCCTTCGATAAGATTTGATTTCGCCGCCGTCATTATCATCCAGATTTTGCCGTTGTATTCATCTCGACTTCGCCACCTCATCTATAGGAACTCCCTCATCAACGCCTTCCTTCGTCGTCCTCTTCCTCGTCGTCTCCGCCTCCAAGTCCTCGTCCAACCTCACGCTGTCACTGCCCGTGCTCCGCTGCCACCTGAAAGGGTCTGCAAACCTAGTTTTCGAGCAGAGAAAGAGAGCTGGATTGGATTTTTATTGGATTCATTTGAATGTGTTTTAAACCCGATCTTATCCAATAGCCTGTTAATTAATCGGGTTTGATTTCGGGTTGATTGACCTGTGATTAGTTCGACCCGAGACCCAACCCGCAGTTCAGACTCAGCGATCTCAGCCCGAGTCTTCTTCAGCCAACCCGGTTTAACTTATTGAGTTGACTGAGTTGGCTCAGTTATAGCAACCGTCAACAGCAGTCCAGAGCCCGTTTTAGGACCGTACGGAGTCCATTTTGGGCTCTATTTGGAGCGTTGGAGCCGTAATTGAGTCTCAGAGCCACTGGGAAGATTTTTGCAACATTCTGACAGCAGATTCGACCTCCACAAGCCTCTGTTTAGTGTTAGTACTGTTCCAGCTGCAGACCAATAACGTGGATCGAGCTTGCTGCAGGCCCGATTTGCGTCGTTCTAAAGGTAGCCATCTTTCAGACTATTACCGTTGTCCAGGATTTTCGTTGGTGATCTCAGCTCTCTATTTTGAGTATTTCTCTAAGGATTCTTAGATGAATTTATGCATTAGGGTATGAACAACTCACTCCTTCAGGTGCACTCTAACTTGATCTGAATTATCGACTGCCTATTACTTGCAATACTAGTGGACTGCATAATTTGCTAGTGGTATTCTTGATTTGCTCTATCTAGTGATTGCATCATTGTTTGTTATTCTTATCACTTGTAGGATTGAATTTGTCGCATTTAGAAATTGAACATCTAGAAAATTTAATTGTCATCGTTTAGTGCATGCATATGATTTTGATTGAGTCTAAGAGTCTCCAATGCATCCACCTGTTTGTGTTCTTGCATTTTGTGTCTAGATTGGTGCATATTTCAACATGAGTTATTAGTATAGAGATTGCACTAGAGGTGACTATGAGAGTAATTATGTCCATAATTGGCATGCTAGGAAAGAGGAACTAGGGCGTAGTTTTAAGCTAGATCTTAAATTTGATGGTTTCTGTGATCCTAGTGTTTTTAGTAGTTGGCTAGCCAATATTGATTGGTATGGGTTTTTCGAAGCGACTAGAGTCTTATTTATTGGGAGAAAACTTTTAGAGTCAGCTCGAATTTTACTGGGATTTGATATTGAGAGATTGCGTGAGACGTAGTGTTGTCATAGAGTCTTGGAAAGAAATAAAAAAAAGCTTAAGGAAAAGTACTTTCCGAATATTTTAGGAATCGTCTCTTATATTAGTTACACAACCTTCGTCAAGGTGATATGCCAATTCAAGATTACATACCCAAATTTGAGGATTTAACCTTTTGTTGTGATGTGAGAGAGCACCGTTCTCATGCTGTAACTAGGTTTATTTAGGGTTTAAGGTACAAAATAAGGCGTGTTATGATCACTGGCTCGTATGACTTAGACACCGTTGAAGAGGCTTTTGATGTTGCCTTAAAGATAGACTTGACTTTTAAAAGGTTGGTCGATGCCAAGGCCCGGTGTTCTAGGTGTGAGGGATATAGGCACTATGATTATCATTGCTCCTCGAAGAGTCAACATGTTAGTATGTACCTAGTGATGATGTTGACGACTTGAAACTTGTTGAGGATGTCCACGTTCCTTTAAGACTGCTAGTATAATTGAAGATATATTAGTTGTATCCGACACCGATTCTTCACGAGGGTCATGCTTTCATGAGAGTACTACTGAAGTAGTGGATGTAATAGTCGAGTCTGGTATACCATTAACTGTTGATACCCATGTTCATAATACTAGAGATTTTGCCCCTGAATTAATGAAGTCTAGTGTCTCTAGTTAGATTTCTAGGTATTCATTTGCCACACCTCTAATAGAGGATGCGATTGGTCACGAGACAATTGATTCTAGCATCGTTGCATCTAATGGGCCATCTGAGTCCCTTCGTGTCGATTATGGTTTTATGATTGTTCCTACCGTGCCATCTTAAGTCAATCACCAGAGTTTCTTGCTATGATCCAAGTGATTTCTTGTGCTTCTTCTTTTACTGGTTGTTTAGAGTTTATCACTGAGTCCAGTTTACCATTAGCGAAGTTCGATGTGTGTCATCGTTAAGAGTTATGCCTAGAGTGCCTACTGCATGACATTTGCCTGTCGCATATGATGATGATGATATCATTAGACAGTTAGCAAATTACGAAGAAAACTACAAATTTTCTGTATATCCATATAATATGTTACAGTAATTTGCAGTTGATAATGAGGTGATTGTTACGAGTCACCCTGAGATTATGAGAAAGTCACACACTTAGCGCACAAGTTATCGTAGAGTTCTGAGGAGGGTTGCTCTCATAACTGACGAGTTGGACATCCCATGAGATCCTGGCATTTGCTCCGTCTTCAGTAGGGATGATGCGCCTCTGTCTACTATCTATGTCTTGGTCGAGCTACCATCTGTGCCTTGATCGAGTCACGGAGGTCAGCTCCACTTCCACCACTATGGCTCGGGCTTGATGCATGACCGATGGTTCCCAGACCACCACCATGGCTCGATTGAGATGCTTTGTGTGTAGATTCTACGCTCGACAGGGTCGAGTTTTCCTCACCTCGGGAGAAATGATGAGGACATTACACCAATCACTAGTTGTTTTTATGCCTTAGTTTATTTTGAGTTTTGTTGTTTTCTTTTATTGTGTTTTTAGTATATCGGTTATATCCGGTAAGTGGACTTTTGTAAAGCCTATAAATAGTTCCAGACTTCTCTTATTAGTAGACAATGAATGAATTAAAATTTTTCAGTTTAAATTTCTTGAGCACTTAGTTCTAAAGGTTGGGGTGTAAAGCTCGTGGTGCAAGGGGGTGTGAAGCTCAAATTTATTCATTTTCTTAACCCTAATTCCTATTTGCTTGTTCTTCTTTCAAAACCCTAATTTCTTTTGATTTGAAGGTGATTGCGATCCATCCCGTTTTACATCAATTTGGCTAATGTAACATAAGGCATTCATTCTGAAATCAGAACAGTTTTGATGTGTAAACACAAAGGCTTTAATTTAGTTTTAGTTGTGACCAGTGTTTAAAAAGGCAGAAGTGCAAGGTGAAGCATCGAAATTCCTTATGGGTCATGAGGCAAGGCGTAAGTCTCAATTCTCAAGGCTCTAGGCATAAGATTAGGCTCATGAATTCTCCACATTTTTCTTTCTTTGAATTCATAATGTTATAAAATATATAAATTGTACAAATACTTCATTGGTAATAAAGTATAGTATCAATGTTCTAAAGAGCGATTTCAATACCCGCGCGGTCCGGGAGCGCATAACGCTTAGACGGTTTATACACCGATTAAACAGATTACATGTTTTATTAATGTTTTAATATATAATAATATTATAATAATTAAAACTCACCCCTCTTTATAACGATTAAACGGTTTATACGCCCGCTCCTCTCCTTTTCTCATCAACGCACATTTTCCCTTGGCCCAAGCCCGCAAGCCTGGCCCACTCACCTCTCTTTATATCTCTGTGAATCTCTCGATCGAGATCGAGACGACAACCACCAACAACGATGACGAGAGACCAGGAGGACGATGAGACCATCTCTCTTTGCTCTCTCTAAGAGAGAGAGAGAGAGCTGAGAGAGATCGGGAAAGCCTTCAATGACGGCGAGTGGACGACAACATCACGAAGGTTAGTGTTCTTCTTAGATTTCGTCATCGGAGAGAGAGAGAGTCAGGGAGAGAAGTCAGAGAGAGAATGTGTTTGTGGTCGCTGTCGCAGAAGAGAGAGACAAGAGAGGGATTGGGGTTAAAAACCCTAATTCCTAACTTTTAAACCCAAAAAAGGGTCGGGTTTCGGGGCGAAAACGGGTCGAGTTTAAAAAAAATGATTAAACGGATAAACGTTCGCATAGAACGCTTTTGCGAAAATTAATCGATTTACGCCCTATCCGCATAGACAGGGCGCTTAACGTCGTTTGTGAGCGTCTGCCCACTGCAAATGATAAAGCGGACGTTTAATCAGGCACATAGAACAATTTTTAGAACACTGTATAGTATACTACTAGGCAAGAATTTTTACCTAAATGTAAAATTATTTTTAGCCCTTTTTTATTGAACTCACAACATAGTATAATACTAGGCCAAAAAAAGGCATATAGAATATTAATAGCCACCTGTCACCCGTGCTATTGAAGACTGCATAGCCATAGAGTTTCACATGACCGAAAGTTACAGTTTTTTCATTGATATTTAAGGTCTGTTTGGTTGTCATAATTGGCTGTAATTCGTTAGTCGTAATTGATAAACTCTTTTACAGTTGTAAATGAGTTACATGCATGTAAATTTTACAGTATTTGGTTGGTAATATAAAGTTATAAGTGAGAAAGTGTATTGTGTTTTATAGTGTTTGGTTACCGTAATGTGTAAGTTGTAAATGAAAAAGTTGACCATAAAATTAACTATTTGGTGATTTAAAAAATTTAAATATTGTAAATAAATACTAAAAATACTAAACATTAAAAAATTAATATTATATAAAAAATACAAATTTGCATGACTACAAAATTAACTGTAAGCGGGTTGTAAGTGAGTGGAAGCTGGGTTGCAAGTAAGTGGTAGTTGGGTTGCGTATGTCTTTTACGAATTGCGGTCCAAACAAACACCGTAGTTGTAATTGGGCTGTAAGTTATTTACGAATTACGACCTTTTACTTGAAACAAACAACCCCTAAGTTACAATTACGTTGTACGGCCTTTTACGTGAAACAAACAACCACTAAGTTCAGTACTGTGCTCACTGTAATTAAAAGGGATCCATGTAAAGGAAGAAATAGAAAAATGGGAGACTTTAAAGATGCTAAAACATAAAAACAATAGAAATCTGATATGAAACTGCTGAAAAAGCCGAAACTACTGGTATCGAGATTTCAAATTTTTTATTATATTGTTGTTATTGTCATCATTCTTCTTCTTATCATTATATAACATATAATATATAGTCATATCTTGTGTGTTTCTTCGTGTCCATTCTGTTAGCTATGTTGTCCAGACATGACAACGTTGAAATGGACACGACACGTGGACACATGACAAATTCTTAATAAAACACATGACATGTGTGTCAGATACGTTTCGGACACGATACAACTCCATGATAAAAGTGTCCGTGCTACATAGCTTGTTAGAAGCCACTGAATGCTGCTTTGGATTTTCATACTATGATAGAACAAAAAACATACAGTCTGGCACAACTGTTACATGCTTATAGGCATGTTGGTGATATCTAATGTTAACGGAGAGCTGTTGGCTGTTGAGGACCGATCAAGAAGAAAGGATCTGGTATTTTATCCAAGATTCTAAATATTGGATATCAGGTTCACATCGGTTGGGGTGTTTTCATACCAGATACCGAATATCATGCAATATATCAGGGATATGGGATATGTCGGATGTCCATATTTAACATTATATATATATATATATATATATATATATATATATATATATATATATATATATAGAGAGAGAGAGAGAGAGAGATAGACTTGTATCCTTTCAAAAGGATTTGATCCCGGATCCTTCCCACTCAAAATCAACCCTCCAACATTCGAATACAAGATCCACTCCGTTGAAGTTGATCCATACTATTTCAAGTATCTATAAACCAAAAATCAAGTGTTTTAAATACTTTTTGCCCATCCATCAAGCGACGCAAAATGGACGGCCGAAAGTAGTGAGTTGGTTAGATCTATGTCTTTAGACATACAAATTCTCGATCCGGCCATTTCATTATGATCTAAACATTTAAAAACCCCTATAAACTAATTTTTGTTAGATTTCAAATGTTCTACACCGTTAAACTAACCAACTCACTATTTAGGCCGTCCGTTTTTTCCCTACTTGATGGATAGGCAAAAAATATTTAAAACACTTGATTTTTGGTTTATAAATACTTGAAATAGTATAGATCAACTTCAACGGAGTGGATCTTGTATTCGAATGTTGGAGGGTTGAATTTGAGTGGGAAGGATCCGGGATCAAATCCTTTTGAAAGGATACAAGTCTATCTCTCTCTCTCTCTCTCTCTCTCTATATATATATATATATATATATATATATATATATATATATATAAGTTTGATAACTTAAAGATAATTATAAAGTTCTACATGTCATCTATAAAATAAATATTTAACAACATGCATGCAAAACATTCAAGTATAAACGATATACGCATAATGCAATAAAATAAAATTAAAAATTTGCAAAACCAATTTTAAGTATAAACTGTATAATTTCAACCAACTCATTATTAGAATTTTATATAGCCTGAATCATGGAAAGCTTACTACTTATCTGCAACTTGATGAATGAAGTAAAGAACAAAAAGATGAAATCATTACTCTTTAAATTGAAGTTTTTGAGTAAGAGACTTGCGAAAAGCAAAAATATGCATAAGAATTACAAAAATCACATATAACTATGTATATTAATAAAACAAAATATAAACATGATTACTTATTCTAACCCTCAAGCTACCCTAATCTGCATAAATAAAGTGATAAACAACATGCATAAGTAATAAGATTAAATAATATCATAATAATAAATATTTAAATAAACATTATCAAGTCTCAAGTTTCTAATAATAGCATCTAGCTCAAATGTTAGGCCCCAACCCGATTTGTTTAGAAAGAAACCCAAAGGGAAAAAATGTGCAATATGTTACGATATCGGGCTAATTTGTATCGGTGGATATATTGGCCAATATCGGCTCAAACAAATTTGGATGATTTTTTTCATCGTATCGTATCGCATCGGTATGGGTTCAAAACGGATATATCAGCCTATATATCGGCCGATACTTAGAACCATGCCTATTATCTGAATTGCTTCCTATGTCAGACCTTTTTTTTGTCTTATTGATTAGTGGTTAGTAACTTAGTATCTATTATTATCCTAGAATGTTCGGAAGAGTCTCACTGGAACTCCTGGCAGATGCTGCTCATTGAATTGGAAAACCTCCTCTGTTGGAATCTTGATCAGTTGAGACAATTGTTCCTAAACTAGATGATTCAGAGGTTTGTTCTACGAGCAATACCTTGGGTGACTCCATCTGCATTGATTAATAGTGAATTTGCTTAATTGCTCAGCTAATGAAAATCTTACTGCTTATATTGGAAGGAAAAAGAGGATGATATATGATGAATACTAGAAAAGCCGAATTGTTTGTCTTTTAGAAACCTAACTGATGTGTGGATTAGCTTTTGGTTTCATCAGTGCCTCTTTTGATTCCAGACTTCCTATCCTTAAATTACATTGTGTGAGATCTTTAAACTTTAATATTAATTGGGTATGGTTGATGGGCACAACTCTAGGAGGCCTGGATTGAAATGTTTTTGGCCACACTGGAGATGTTTCTTGTTTAT
Organism: Agave tequilana; assembly: GCA_038442645.1. Taxonomy (NCBI): domain Eukaryota; kingdom Viridiplantae; phylum Streptophyta; class Magnoliopsida; order Asparagales; family Asparagaceae; genus Agave; species Agave tequilana. The sequence goes on from JAVJIF010003708.1 coordinate 151,960, forward strand.
TTACTTGATCATCTGTAAAAGATATGGAAATAGAGTGAGGAAGTAGATGGAGGGATTTTTCTGCAACTAGATCACTAACAGATCACAATCTGCTCTTAAAAATATTGGAGGAACATCCAACCAACTCATGTGATAATCACTCCTTCCCCTGTTTAATTAGAGTGATTTAGAAAGATTCTGATTGAGATAACGAAAATAATGGGTGTAAACTTTATACTTGAGGTGTTTTTGCAAGTTTTTGGCTACTGCTAACATATACGAACATGCTAACATTGAAAAGCTTGAGTTACTCGGTGCTTTTAAATGCATTTCAGCCTTGTCGGGTAAATGACCTCGCCAATCCTCTTTCTCTTGAGTCGCTCTGTGGGGCACATATGCAGCTTAGCGGGCACAGTGTGTTTTCAGCATTTGGGTTTTATCATTGTTTAACTGTTTAAGATTTGGAAGAGATAGAAAGTCGGCAGAATGGATTGAGGGCTTAATGTAAAATATTTAGAGCCTGTAGGATGTTTGATGTAATGGGAGAAAGAGATTTTCTATAAATATGATGATTGTAGCAGAAACAAACTGATGAGAAGATAAATACTAGGAAGAAAGTGTGTGTAAAGGTAAGAGGATCACCTCAATATTAACTTCATTTATTCATTATCAGATAATAAAGCAAAACATATTAGTAATGATCTGTTTAATCTTTCATAGACATCCAAAGGGGAAAACTATCCGTTTTTCAAGTCTATTATTCTCAATTACTCCAACATAGGACACAGGTTTTAAACTCAGTATGGTTTTGATCCTCGTTTTTGGGTTATGGCTTCCACAATTTTGGCGGTATTTGAAAGTTTCGAGTTTGCATTTGGATAACCAGAAATGTAAGCATGCAAAAAATAATGTTTAGATTCTAGAGAGGAATATGCAGGCAAGAGATCATTTTCTGTAAGCATGTATATTCAAAGGAAAGTTAATTGCAAATATTATTATTTTAAGGCATTATTTAAATTTGAAGAAGTCTTAATATCAATATGAAAAATTGAAATTTTATGGGGGTTTGTGTGGCTTCTAGGAGGGGTGTTGGGAGAGCGGCGGCATGGATCTGCCTCAGTGGCAGAACGGTGAAATTGATAACTGAGTTTTCGAACTTTGTCTATTTTTTATCCAATCACAATGTTGACATGTTCAACTGCAGTCAATTTCTTTCACCAGATTTGCTATGAATTCTGGATTCATATTTCTTATTTTAGTGCTTCATAGTTTGTTTGTTGTGGTTAGTTATCCTACCAGGTAGTTTATCTGAGCTTGGTCAGCGATCTTTCATGACACCTATCGTTTGCCAAATAATGGACATTTGTATGTATGCATATGCGTCTACATGTTCATATGAGGTTTAAGAAGCTATTTACTGCACCTCTCTTTTAGGAAGCCAATTGACAAACTTCGTGCATCTTGAATTTCTTTGAAATAAAATTTCAGAGAGCGAACATAGTATATAAAGGCACAAATAAATATTTAGTGTATTTCGGTCACTATTTTGTAATTTTTAGGTTCCTCGGGTGTGTACTACCCAAATCTTTCACATTTAGAAATTTACCTTCCAAATCATGTGAATTGCTTTTTTACCTCTCAAATCTTTTAAACCGAGTCGTGTGAAAGAGTAGGAGTGGTTTGTGGCAAGTTCCAAGTTCAAGTTCCGCTACGTCCTAAGTTTAAAAAAGAATCTTTCAGACCAATAAAATTGACCCCCAAACTCTTACTATTTTAGAATAAAAAAAGAATATTTTTTTGTTGTTAAAATACTAAAAATGACTAATCTACCCTTTATACTCTAATTCACACCCTAGTTATGACCTACTTCTTTCCCCTACTTTTTTTTTTCTCAAATGAAATATTCGAAAAAAAAACTCAATAACCAACAAAGGAAAAAAAAGATTTTACTGGACAGAGAGAGACGTAAAACGGGAGGATCGCAGTCACTTTCAAATCTAAGAAATAGGAAGCTAGGTTTTGACAAGAAAATAGAAAAAATTTAGGGTTTAGAGGTAAGAATAAGATAAGTTTGAGCCTCTCACCTCTTGCACTACGGGCTTCACACCCCTTCCGCCACCGGTGTCACACCCTAATCTCAAGAGCTCAAAGCTCAAGAAACTTGTAATATTCCTAAGTTGAGATACTATATATTTATATTTATTTTTGTAAAGTAATTATTGTGTTGTACCATTATTTTTCCTCCTTGATTTTTCCTTACCCTTTTGTTCTTGGACCCGTTAGCCTATACCCATTTCCTATTCCTAATCCAACCCATTTGTATAGATCCAAACCCGTGACCCTTCAACCCGAAACCCATTATCCAAGTATCGTAATCCCAACAACCCAAATCTAAATCTTAACTAACCAAATCTTATATCCTAACAAAGTCCTAAATTCTCTCTACTAAAATTAAATCCTAACTAACCAATCCCCATTATCCTAATCTCCTCCATCTCCCAACAGCAGCCGCCTCCCTCTCTCACTCGACAATCACCCCTGTGGCCGAACTCAACCCATGGCAGCATCCAACACCCCACCGGCCTCCTTTCCTTCTCCAGCGAGAGTCGCGGCTCCCGCACCCGCATCACCGGGACACAACAGCCCATGGTAATCTCCCCCTCTCCAACACCCACACAACCACCATCCAAGCCCCGACCATCCCCACTTTCGGCAGTGCCCCTGATGCCGCCTGCGAACACCGCGGCACCGGAGCACTTCCATCTCCCCCGGCCACCGCATCTCCTTCCCCGGAGCCCGAGCCCATCCCAGGTATCCTCCATGTCCTCCGCCCGTCACCCGCGAGGCCTCCCACTCTTGCTGCTGCCTTGTTGCTCAGAACTTGGTGAGCTTTCTCTGTCTCTCAATTTTAGATATAGCTAGAATTGCTAAGCTAATGTGGTATTAATAATTATTATGTTTGTGTAATGTAAAAGTGTGTTTATATTAATATATTATGCATATTACTTATGTGTTAGTGTGCGGGAGACGTCTTACTCCGAGCCATTTTTCGGCTCTCCGTGGATCGCTGTGGATCACCGTAGGCGAGAGCGAACGCGCCCGTGCCCCTATGATGTGAGTGTCTCTCTCTCTCTCTTTATTTAATTAAGTGTTTGAAGATATGTTTATATGTGTGATATAAATTAATATGTAGCACACACGGATTACTTGATTTTAAGTATTACTTGATTATATGTGTGTATAAGTATTATGTGTGCACAGATGTAATGTGGGAACCTATATGCTTAGGTGTTGTGTGTGTGGGTGTAGCATGTAAGCATTTGGAGAGAATGTGGAGATTGGGGAAAATGTGTAGGTTCAATTCAGTATCAGGTTGCAGAACATTAGTCAACTTACTCCTCCTGTTAGTCGACTAATACCCCTGTTAGTCGACTAACTATTGCCCTATAGTCGACTAGGTTCCTATTTTAATAGTTGTGCACTTTCTGTATATTGACTGGAACTTACCTTAGTCGACTACCCTTTCCTCTTAGTCGACTAATAACCCATTATAGTCGACTTTTCATTTCTTGTAGTCGACTAATATCCTATATTAGTCGACTTATCCTACCTGTAGTCGACTATGTGTTTGCCCTGTAGGTCATGTACTCTCTATTTTTGGCTATTACTCCTGTTAGTCGACTTGCATTTCCTATAGTCGACCAGTACTCCTATACTAGTCAACTTATAATAGCCTTAGTCGACTAGTTGGATGTCCTGGAAGTTGTGTAGCCTCTGTTGCTGATCTATATTTATGTAGTCGACTTGGCTTCTCTGTTAGTCGATTAGTCCACCTGTTAGTCGACTTAGTCCACATGTTAGTCGACTAACCCTCACCCTAGTCGACTTGCTCATCTCCCCTAGTCGACTAACTCTTGTTCTGACTGCTGTTTGAGATTCGTATGGATTGAGAACTTTACCCTTAGTTATGGTCTTGGCTATAGTTGGATGAATATGATTTTGAGGAATAGATATTGATTGAATTGACCTGACCTGATAGATCTTAGATATATCTCTGATATGTTACTCGACTTTGGGACCTTATGTTTGGCCTTGGTAGAAACAAGAGTGTGTGATGACTTTGATCAGACTGGAGTGTGGAGATCTGAATAGATGTGTCAGAACATTTGTTATTTCAACTATTGAGATATGAATATATATTGATGACTTGAGGATCAGAGCTGATTGATAGGGTGAGAGAACTGATCATTAATTATGGATGTATTGAGAAGGTGATTCTTTAGATCGGATTGGTCGATATGGATTGATACTCGATGATCATGTGACTATTGAGATTATGAGTTGGCAGATTCATTAGTATTGTATAAGTATGAGATTTGGGACGATTATATATATATTAGTTTGTATATATTGACTAGAGGTGTCTAGATTGTTACTGAAAGTTACTGAGAAAAGATTGTTTGACTATACACCCTGTACAGTCCCATTGTTCATCGTATACACGGTTACTGTTACTGTTCACTGTTACTGATATTGTTCACCGTGTATACGATCACTGATTGACTGTTACTGTACCGTTATCGTTATCACCACATCGTCTCAGTAATCGAAATAACATGAAGATTGATTGTTATAAATAATAAAGTAATTGAACAACTTACACTGGGATTGGGGAAATTGATGGAGGAGACGTCTGTATTTTTGGTGGACCTAGGATACAGGTTGCGCAGCCGACTTACGGTTCCACTGCATGTTCCGGGGGATGACTGACATCCCATCTGTTTACTGTTCCACAGTGTTACTGTGAGTTTACTGTTCCACAGTGATACTGTGAGTACTGTTACTATTACTGACTACCTGGCGGTAGGGCCTGGTTCAGCGCCAGGCATCTGGGCCGTGGTCCCGGGTATGTACGGGACCCACCTAACGCATGGACAAAGTCTCTTCTGTTAATTTCAATAAATTTAGAATATCAATTGACACGTGTAGTAGGTGTAGTATGGGATGCGTCTACTGCATGTGACAATTGGTGTTCGCTGACATAATAAATGATAATAAATTGTTTATAGCATATTGTGACTGACTATATCACCTGACTGTGCATAGTATACTATGATAGACATATGTTTGTACGTAAGACCAGATTATATACCAGACTAGTGACATGCTAGGTTACACATCTAGACATTAGTCGTTCCCTGTTATCATGACATCAGTTGTTATTTACCGTTATTTTACTTGTCTTTTGTCTGCACACTTAGTCATATCATTGTTATTCAGTTGTGTATTTACCATGTTATTTAGTGTTTGCATTTATCTGTTATTATTTTATGCACATTGTGATATGCACGAGTTCTCCTCTTTACACACACTCACCAGGTCGCTTTCTGACGACCCTGGATTTGCACGTTCAGATATTGGACGCTTTGTTTCTATTGTGCAGGTGTTCGGTGAGACTGTACGCCTTGCGAGGAACTGGACGCTCTCTCTTTTGATTCTGGTAATCCTTCCTTTCTTTATTCCTGCTATTATTTTTGATTCATGTAGATCACACTTGGCTTCTATTATATTCCTTATTTCATTTCAGATCATGTGTAGCCTTTATATATATTATTGCAGTGATCATTGATTATTATGATTTAGATTTATGCTTGTTCAGGTTAATTTAGGCTTAGCGTGTATACGTGGGGTATTTTCCTCGCGTATATACGTCGCCGACTCTCGTCGCGACTCCGTTTTCTCGTATTTTGGGAAGCGGGGCGTGACAAAACTTAAACTGGAAAGTTTTAATTTAATCATTGTCTCCTGAATAAAAAGTACCGAGGCCTATTTATAAGCTTTACAAAAGGACACTATTTGGATATAACCGATGTGGTACTAAAACACAATAAAAACAATAACTAGACTAAAAAATAATTTAAGGCAGTAGAAAGCAACTAGCACTTGTGTGATGTCCTTATCATTTCCCCCAGGGTGGGAATAACTCTACCCTGTCAAGTGAAGACTCCCCTCATGAAGCATCTCAATTGGGCCAAGATGGTGGCTGCAACACTAATGCATCACATCAAGACGAAGATGGTGGAGGTGGACCTGATTTTCGTGACAGATCGGATGTGAAGGATGGTAGGTCGAGCCAATTACAGGTAGCAGACAAATATGAATTATCCATGATGAAAACTGAATCGACTGCACTTTGCACCATAAGTAGTCTGATCTCCTGTGAACCTGTCTCCTGTAGACATATCTGCAAGGGGTCGTACTCATCAGATGATCTCAATGATAATGAGGTCCTTCTAGCTACCAAAGATAGTACTAACTCCATAGTAGGCTCTGCTGAAAGATCTATAAGGGTCTCAATAGGTAACTATACAACTTTCATGGCTGTAAGGAAATCTCTTCTTCTAGTGACACCAACTTAGCAACAACTTCGGCATATCAACTTTTGGCTCTAGTTTTGGATCTTCAGCAACCTCTGCCGTCTTGCTTTCTAGAATCTTCACCATGCCAGCGAGAGTCTTCTTACATTCAACGACTAGCTCACTGAATTGTGGATTCTTGAGGTGTGGAGCATACCGAGTACGAAGATCTTGTAAAACCAACCAATCTCGACAGTTGATATAACTATCTTCCCACCACCAATAAGCTCCAAGAAATGAAGACTCGGCCAGGACAGAGTCGACTTGGGGGCCCGAGTTGAAGGGTGGGCGCCGAGTCGAACCCAGATCGGTTCTGACTCGGAGCCGTTCTCTCTCTCTGTCGATCTCTCTTCCTCTCTGCGTGCGAGAAAAAAGTTTCCCTCTCTCTATCGATCCGCCATCGCCGTCGTGCCCTTGCTGCCTCGCAGGTACCTCTCTCTCTCTCCGTCGATCTCTCTCCCTCTGCGTCTCTCTCTCTCCCTTTCTCTCTCCTCGATCTCTCTTCCTCTGCGTCTCTTTCTCCGTCGATCTCTCTCCCCCTCTCTTTCGATCCCTCTCTGTCCTTCTCTCTCCCTCTTCCTCTCTGTCTCTCTCCCCCTCTCTGTCTCTGTCTCTCTCTCTCTCCCACTCTCGATCTCTCTCGTCCTCTCTCCCTCTGCGTCTCTCTCTGTCCCTCTCTCCCCTCTTTATCTACGTCTCTCTCCCTCTCTCCCCTTCTTTGTTTCTGTCTCTCCCTCTCTGTCTGTCTCCGTCGATCTCTCTCCCCCTCTCTCTTCGTCGATCTCTGTCTCTCTCTGCGTCTCTCCTCAGTCCCTCTCTCCCTCAGTTCTCTCTCCCTCAGTCCCTCTTTCCCCTCTATTCCTCTCTCCCTCTGCGTCTCTCCTCTGTTTCTCTCTCCCCTCAGTCCCTCTTTCCCCTCTATTCCTCTCTCCTTCTGCGTCTCTCCTCTGTTTCTCTCTCCCCCTCAGTCCCTCTCCCCCTAGTTCCACTCTTCCTTTTGTTCTCTCTCTCCCCCTCTGCATCTCTCTTCTGTTCCTCTCCCTCAGTCCTTCTCTCTTTCTCAGTCCCTCTTTCTCCATCTCTTCTCATTCTCTCTGTTTTCAATTATTTGAGTTTAATTTAATTTAAATTAGTTTAATTTAGTTAAACTTAATTTAGGTTAATTTAATTTAATATAATCTTGTAATTGTAATTAAGTTAGGTAATTTAATAATTTTATTGAAGTTAGGTTTTAAGTTAGTTTAGCTTAATCTAGTATAAACTAGTTTAGTTTAATTTAGTTTAATTTAATTTGTTTTAATTTAGCTAATTTAGTTAATTTTAGTTTTAATTTAATTTAACAGATAATTTTTTAAATTTCAGTATAGCTCCAAAGCAACACGATATTGGATGGGAACATGGTACCCATATTGGTGGAAGTAGAAAACTTGTGAAGTGTAATTATTGTGGGAAACAAGTCCATGGTGGTATCACTAGATTGAAGCAACATATAACACATGTACCCGGTCAGGTGGAAGGATGCTTCTTAGTACCAAAAGAGGTATCTCAAATAATGCGACATCTTTCTGAAGGTAGCAAAGAAAGAGTGGCCCTAAAATTCAAGAAAGAGCGACTTATGAAATCTTTAAGTGAGAGATTTTTATAATGTGACCGATGAAGATTCTTATAATGAAATTGAAGAAGCTGGTGGTTTAGAAGGGTTGAAAGAAGACAACTAAACAAGTTATGGAATAAATTCATGAAATGGCTTGAAGATCAGCAGAAGGTCATACAAGAGAGATTGGTGGCAGTAGTTCGCAGCCTTCAGGATAAGGGATTAACTGTAGATTACGTCAGAGTATTACTACGAGAGAAGCTAAAATTTCAGCTCATGGTATTGATCCTTACATGTTCTCAACAAAACAAAAATCAATCAAAAGCATGTTCTTAACTGAGAATATTAAAAAGGTGAAAAATTCATGGCGAAATCCTTTCAGTACAATACAATATCATTTAATGCAGCTGACTACCACGTCATGATTAATACTATTGTAGAGGCAGGCTTAGGTGTAAAAGGCCATACAGGGTACCATATTGACAATCTTTATTTAGAGGAGGAAATGAAAGAAATTGAAGTATATATTGCTTCAATAAAAACAAAATGGTCGCAGAATGGTTGCACGATCATGTGTGATGGCTGGAATTCCCAGAATAGAAAGCCTATTGTTAATTTCATAATTTATTGTGATAGAAGCATGATCTACCATATTTCTGTTGATACTACTAATATCTCGAAGATTGCTGATTATATATTTTCACTAATGGATAAAGTTGTTGATGAAGTTGGTGAAGAAAATATCGTGCAGGCTGTAACAGACAATGAAGCAAGTATCAAAGCAGCTGGTCACATGTTGCTGGAGAAGAGAAAACATTTGTTTTATTCTCCCTGTGTAGCACATTACATTGGTTTGATGTTTGAAGATATTGGCTTTGTGAAATTAGTCAATGAGACATTATATGATGCTAAGATGATCACATCATTCATTTACAATAGCCTCAAATGGTAAATTTAATGAAGCTATTTACCAGAGATAGAGATTTATCGAGATCAAGTATAATACGGTTTGCCACCGAGTTTATTTCTATTGAAAGCCTTATTCACTATAAGTAAGATTTGAAAAGAATGTGTACGACTACCGAATGACATGAATTCAATAAGGAAAGGAGCAGAAGAAGTGTGAGAGATAAGGTTTCTAATCTCATTCTGACTGACTGGTTTTGAAAGAAGGCAAGAAAGGTCTAAAATATTATAGATTCTCTTGTTAGTGTCTTGAAGATAGTGGGCAGGATAAGAAACCTACATTATTTATTATATATGAAGCTATGGATAGAGCAAAATTGGTTATAAAAGTATCAAATAAAAACTGAAAAAAGTACTGGGATATCATTGATAGAAGATGGGAGAGACAATTGCATAGACACTTGAATGGTGATGGTAATTCATTTGCCTAGAAATCATATTTGTTGACTAGAAATTGAAATTGTCATATCATAACAATCATGTGCTTACATTATTGCAACATATTTTTTAAATCTAACACTCCAATATTCAAATTTTTTTTTTACATATCCAGAAGTGAAATGGATTAAAGGAGGTCATTAAAAGATTGGAGCCGAATTTGAATAAACAAGCAAGAGTTATTAAAGTGGTAATAATAATTTATTTATTTCATCGATATAATGTTATGCAAATATTAACACTTATGATGTGTATTTCTCACAGATAAAATTTTTTGTGGATAGAGATGGAGAATTTGAAAATTCACTGACTAGAAGAGCAGTGCAACAATCTCTTCCAGCTGATTGGTTGATTAATTATGACAAAGAAGCTCCCAATCTGTAGAAAATTGCCATCAAAGTTTTAAGCCAAATATATTCTTTATCGGGTTGTGAAAGAAATTGGAGCACGTGATCGCTGATTCATACAAAATTGCACAACCGGTTGGTAATAAAAAAATTACATAAACTAGTATTTGTGCATTATAATATGCGGTTGCGAGTAAAAAAACTTGACATGCAAAAGCGACACTGATGATTATTACGACCTAATTGATCTGAATAATATTTTCAATAATAATATTTTGGATGAGCAGATTCAGGAGGGAGAACAACCGATGTTACCATCAGATGACTTAGGTTGGTTGGATGAAGGTATTCGTCGTAGTGACGAAAGTGGCGGTGATGGCGGTGATGACGACGATGATGGTGATGGCTGTGAGGATGACGATGATGGTGATGGCGGTGATGGTAGTGATGACGAGGACGGTGGTTATAGAGGTGATGGCGGTAATGATGAAGAGACTCATGGTGTTGGTGGAAGTCAACGAGGTGGTGCTATGACATAGGATTCAGAATATTATGTCACACAAGATACAAATCTTGGAGCCCGAGCGGGGATTTTGCAACAGCGTAGGCATTTGAATTGGTTGGTTGATTTCAGTTCTAGCGATGATTATTCGAGTGGACATAATAACTACTCACATAGTCATCATAATCTTGAAGGCCATTTACCGCGGTTGGTTTGACATCTGACCAATATTCTAACACTAATTATTTTAGTACTGGTGAATATTCTACTAGCAACACTGAATATCGAGGTTTTGTGTATTATCACCATGGAGCTGATATTGCACAACTCCTACTGTCATATTACTCTGATGCTGATTCTCTAGCCAATCATCTCAGCCTACAAGATCTCACCCACAAACATATTATTATCCTTATAGAAACTATATGCCTGATTTCTATACTTATCACGGGGATAATGATAATGATGATTTTGTGCCTCCTCATAATTCCATATGGAAATGACTATATTAGTAGGACTTTTGAATTATTTTGTGCAAAAAATTATATTATGCATGTATTTTGATATCTTTCTACCGACAACGCTTGCATTTAGGGCGTGTTTGTTTCGCCGCAAAACGCTGCAAAACGCAAGTCGTAAAACTTCTTTTCCATTTTCCGTTGTTTGTTTCGCTGAAAACAAGTTGCAAAATGCAACTCTTCTTTTCCCACTTGCAGTTGCTACAGTTAAATTTGTGGTCATGTAAATCTCACTTTTACACTCATATTTTCCCACTTGCAGTTGCTACAGTTAATTTTGTGGTCATGTAACTCTCACTTGTAGTACACTTACAGTTCAAAACAGTTACTTGATAATCAATATATAATTTAATATTATTAAATATTTAATATTTTAAATAGTGTTCAATTTCTTATTTAATTATTTAATTATTTTATATTTTTAATCTTTAATTTTTTTATTGTTTTAATATTGTTTTAATATTTAATATTTTACTATTTTAATTTCATATTTTAATTTAATATTTTATTTAATACTTTATTATTTTATTAATACTTATTCCATTTTTTATTATTTTATATAGAGTTAATATTTTATTAATATAACAATATTATACTTTAATATAAAATTACTATATATTAATTATTTATTTTTTAATATAAAAAATTACTTTATTAATATCATAATATATTTTATATTATATAATATTTTATTATGTTAATATTGTAATAATAATTCAGTATAATAATACTATAATGATAATTTATTATTAAATTATAATTATATTTTACTTTGTTAAATTTATATTTCTATAATATTACAATAATATTATAATAAAATTTATATTATAATAATTTTCAAGTATTTTTAATATTATAATATTATAACTATATTTTATTATTGTTGTAAGATTTTTTAATATTTATATTTTATTAGTATTCTTAAAATTTTATTAATGTTCTTAGATTTTCTTAAAATTTTATATTATTTATTTAGTTAATATTTTAGTAATATTTTACTATTTATACTAATATTTTATTAATATTACTGTTATAAATAAAATATTAAGATTATTAATTTTTTATCTCAAATTTATTAATACAATTTAATTTGCAATAGTAGATTTAATTTAATAGTATTTATAATATTTAAATCACTGCTACAGTTAATTTTGTGGTCAACTTTTCACTTACACTTTTACATTACCAACCAAACACCGTAAAACACAATATACTTTACCATTTACACTTTCACTTTATCAACCAAACACCGTAAAATGCAATATACTTTTCCATTTACACTTCACTTTATCAACCAAACACCGTAAAACACAATATATTTTCTCTGTTACAGTTCACTTTTTCCATTCTCATTTTACGACTTACGACTTGCGACGTTTTGTAACGAAACAAACATGCCCTTATACTTTCACTTATGTTTTGAGTGCTAGGTGATATGTTTTGAATATGTGATACATGAATTTTGATGTCTACACTTTTACGATTGTCATGATTTTTCATAATTTTTAGCGTTCTATGTAGCGTTTTGCGCGTATCTTCTGAGTCAGATCCTAGTTGTCGAGACCGATCCGTCTCGTGCTGCCGGCCGAGACCGAGACTTTGAACCATGATAAGCTCTTCCAGCCAGCGTCATTTAGGCAAAGTGGCACTTCTGTTCCGGTGTCAAGGAGAAATATCTGAAGAAATTTTTTAGTTGATTTTTTCACTTTTCATACCCATCTTGATCATTCGAACTCCAAAAATACGGGAGTGCTTCATACATGTTCCTTTCAACTTCTTTGTCTTCAACATCATTATTTATATATCTTCCACAAAAGTAAAATTTCATGAATAAACTTTCAGTGTTTAAAGATCAGAAATTACCTAAGAATCTTAGTGGCTCGAATTGGACTCAAATTGGATTGAAATGTGGCCTGAAATGCAGATTTTCTGCTGCAGGAGTAGTATCAGCACCAAACACGGGCTCGTGAAGGTCAGATCTGCTGCTCAAGTGCTATGAAATCTATTCGGTGGCTCCGAGTCTTAGTCACGAACCCAATGGTTCAGACAGAACTAGAATCAGACTCCGAACGAGCCTTAAACGGGCTCCGAAACGTCTATGTACTGCTGCTGATGGACTGAGTTGGCTCGGTGGGTGAACTAGACTGAGTCAACTCCGTGCCCAACTCGGTCGAGTGGCTTAGTTGGGGATGGATCGCATTTGGTCGGATTTGTGGATCCGACACGAAGTCAAGCCAATGGGCTTTTGGTTTGTATAAACCCAACCCAATTCACTTAATCCCTACTTCACCCTGCTCTGCTCGAGGGCTCGAGGCTCTTCTAGATCTGGCGGTGGAGCTCGACGCCACGACAGCGTGGCGGTGACAGGGAATATCGGAAGAGCTCCGGTTTGATGTCGACGAGGCCTTAATGACGATGAAGGCAAGGGTGGATCTCGGCTCTGGAGGAGATCGAAGACTAGAGGTGGTGGGTGGTGGTGATGATGACGATGGTGGTGTTGGGTGATGATCGGATCTCGTGGAGATGAGGGGATATTTGGAGTTGGCGCGACGGAGATGTTGGCGGGTGGAGATGTTGGTTTGGTGGTGTGATGGTTAGGAAGATGTTGATGGTGGAGATGGTGAAGTTGATGATAACGATAGAGGATGGGGTTGGGGGTGATGGCAGAGGATGGCAGGTATGGTGCTGCTTGAGAATAATGACGTGGAGGATGGTGTAGGTAGTGGATTTTGAGATTGGTGGCAGCATCGATCGCGTGAAGGTGGCATCAACGGTGTAGGTGGGTGCAGGTCTGGAGGAAGGAGGAGATGATTGAGATGAAGAAGGCGATGGGCGATTTAGGGTTTTCGATTGAGGGAGGAGAACAGAGGAAGGGGTAGTGAACATTGTACTTTTGGATTTTTTTTATTTTCTCTGTAATGTGAGAGTAGAAAGAAGATGACTTGGAAGAGAAACAGTGGATTTTGGGAATTTTGAGTGATTTTGAATTGATTTTTGTTGAACTTTGCTACAATATTTTTTTATCTAGGGTTTGAGAGGCTAGGGTTTTAGAATAGAGGAATTTTTTGAAGGGAATTGGAACCAGAAAGTCTGATACCAAATTGATGTAAAACGGGAGGATCACAATCACCTTTAAATCTAATAAACTAGAAACTAGGGCTTTGACAAGAAAATAGAAAAGAAAAAAATTAAGGTTTAGAGGTAAGAAACGGATAAATTTGGCTTCGCACCCCTTACACCACGGGCTTTACACCCCAATCTTAAGAACTCAAAGCTCAAGAAACTTTAAACTGAAAAATTTTAATTTAATCATTGTCTCCTGAACAAAAGTACTGAGGCTTATTTATAAGCTTTACAAAAGGACACTACTCGGATATAACCGATGTGGTATTAAAACACAATAAAAGAAACAATTAGATTCAAAAATAAAGTGTGGCAATAGAAAACAACTAGTATTTGTGTGATGTCTCCATCAGAGAGATTGAAAAAGGAGCGGTGAGGGGGAGAGAAGAGAAAAAGACCGGAGAAAGTGTGGGATGGGGAGGAGAGAGAGAAGAGAAAGGGGAGAGAAGAGGCGGAGAAAGAGGGGGGAGAGGTGGGATTTGGGAGGGGAGAGATAGAGGCGGGATTAGGGGGGAGAGAAGGGGAGGGAGACATGGGATTGGCGGACAGACGGCCTTTGTCCCTCCTCTCTCAATATCTTTTATTTTTTTTAAGAATGAAATACAAGGAATTAAGGGTATAACTGGTATATCATTAATATTCCATTTATAAACTAACAATGAGGGTAACTTTTTGACATCTTAAAGATTTGGGGGTAAATTGACACTATGAATGATTTGGGGGGTAAATTTCTAAATATGAAAGTTGTGGACGGTATATATCTAAAAAGCTCTAATTTTTAAGGTGCTCTAAAAGTGATTATTCACCAATTTTAAATTTGAAGTAATTTTCTACCAGTGTTCTGAGTATGAAATATAATCCCGTAATGTCCTAAATTATTGCATATTTCCACTTCAATTATTCTTAGACTATCTTTGATTGTAGCTTGTTAGGAGACAAGTTTTCAAAGAGCCTAGACTATGGGTTTTCAGCTAACAATGTATATCAACTGAACTTAACACTTAAAATTCTTCCTCACCTGCTGGGCCAATTTGGAGATCTTCAGCATAAACATATAGCTTAAAAAGTCAGAATTAGTTTTTTCTCTCTCTTTTCTTCTTTTATTGCCCCCCACCCCCCCCCCCCCCCCCCCACCCCGGGGGTGCAGCGAGCGGGCGGGTTAAAAAAACATATTTTTAATTGCCATGTTTATGTTTGGACACAGAACCTCTTTAAACCTGATAATCTGATCAGGATGTAACTTTCACGAAAGCGTCAAAAGCTTAAGTTAATGGGTTTAGGTCTAACATTATAAATCTAGCAAATTTAACACTTAATGAAGCTGTTAAATAAATTCGTGCATTAGCTCTGAAGTTTACCAGAAATTACTCTGCATTTTTAATATTAATCATCTAAATTGATGTTGGTTTGATTTGGAAGTTGGCCTTCTTTCATTGATACAATATAGCGAGAGTTGCATCTGTATTCTCTGACGTCTCAAATTTACCAGGTAATGGCCTTAACTCAGAGTCAACTTGATGATGCTATGAAGCCTGTACAATTTGACTCACAAGTAGCTTCAAGCATTTCTCTTGAACCCACCAAGCCACCAGCGTCTATCATGGCACAAGAAAAACCTTTGCCTCTATCAGCAAGTCCTGTGAACTCCTTGCTTGCTGGAGAGAGAATTCAGTTTGGTGCGCCTTGCTCCTAAAGCAAACTAAGTTACTTTTCTTGGATATATGGTATGGCATTCAAAGTAACTCCAACCTTTTTCCTTCAGGTGCTGTTACTTCTCCAACTATTCTCCCTCCAGTCAGCAGAGCTGTATACAATGGAATTGGGTCTCCAGGTTCATCTAGATCAGATGTTTCCAAGGACAACTCTACTGCTACAAACAATGATACCATGTTCTTTGATAAAGATAAGCATCCTGATGAGTCTTGTATTCATCTAGAAGATTTGGAGGCTGAAGCTGAAGTAGCTGCTTCTGCTGTTGCTGTTGCTGTTGCTGCTGCTGCTATTAGTAATAATGATGAGATAGTGGGGAACAGGTTAGGTGTCTGCTCAATTCCAGACTCCAAGATCTCCAGTGGTGCAGATAATACTGAATTAAAAACTTCTGAAGGTAATATACTGAAGTTTTACCCATGCAATCAAATTTTCTATGTGATGTAGTTTGTTTGTTGCTGTTAAAGTGTCCAATTTGTGTCAGGTATTACTTCCAGTTATGAAGTAACAGGTCAATCAGCAATTGAAGAGTCTCTTACTGTTGCTCTTCCAGCAGATCTTTCAGTGGACACTCCTACTTCACCATTATGGCATCCTTTGTTGAGTCCACAAAGTACTTTGGCGCCTACTATCTCTCATTTCCTGGAGGTCCACATTCTCAGTTCCCTATGGGGTTTGACATGAACCCAATACTTGGAGGACCAATTTTTGCCTTTGGTCCACATGATGAATCCGGCGGCACCAAGCACAACCACAAAGAAATACAACATTGGGTTCAGGGCCCCTTGGGGCTTGGCCACAATGCCATTCGGGGGTAGATTCCTTTTACGGTCCTCCGGCAGGGTTTACTGGTCCCTACATCAGTCCTCCTGGAGGAATCCCTAGTGTTCAAGCCCCTCCCCAAATGGTTGTCTATAACCATTTTGCTCCAGTTGGACAGTTTGGTCAAGTTGGCTTAAGTTTTATGGGTACAGCTTATATTCCTACAGGAAAGCAGCGAGACTGGAAGCACAATCCAGTATCATCTTCTACAGTGGGAGTCAGTGAGGGTGACATCAACAGTACAGATGTTGTTTCAGGCCAGTGTAACCCACTATGCGCTCTCCTATTCAGCATCTGGCCCCAGGATCACCTCTCATGCCTATGGCATCTCCTTTAGCCATGTTTGACATGTCCCCCTTTCAGGTATGGTTCTCTGAACAACTTAACAGACATGTTGCTAAGTAGTTGCAGAAGATGTAAATCTGTGGCTTGCTTTTTCTGATTTCATTTTTTTTTCCCTTTCATTAAACAAATAGTTTAGTAAACATCTTTTGTGACCAACAATATCTTTCACTGTTTGCTTTCCTTTTATTTCTTAGTGATTGGAGGGATCAATTGTCTTCCATTTTTTCTCAGTAAACTTAAATAGCTTCTCAGTGATGGTATGAGGTGAGTTCAGGCTATATTTTGGAGGGATCAATTAAATAGACCTGATGCTTGTTCATATTTTCAATCTGCATGCTGGCTGACCATTGTTAAATTTGTATTTTAATTGATCTGATCAGACAATTACCTTGATCATTATAAGTGGATTTACCAAGTTTCTCTCCTTTGGTCTCCTTTAAAGTCACGCATAGTGCCATCATACCTTTCCTGTCTCATGGTTCATTTAATGGGGGTTCAATTCTGCGTTTAGGCTGAGTTTTTCAGAAAATTGGTTTGGACTATTGTTTCAGCTCGGCTAGAAGTTCAGTCATTGTTGGACTGAACTCAAACTCAAAACCCATCCTCAATCCGAACCCTGACCAGACTGAGCAGGCCAGTCATTTTATATAATAATGAGAACAGTGTTCTAAAAAAAGGTTTAAGCGGCCGATTAATCGGCCGCTTAAATGTTTTCGGCCCGAAACCGAACAGAACTTGAAGAAAGCGGTCAGATTACTCGGCCAGGCGATTAATTCGCTTAAGCGACAATTAAGCGTCTAATCGGTGATTAATTAGTGTCCATTTAAACGTTATTCAATCATTTTTTAAATGGGTTCGAATTTCGAATCCATTAAGCTAACTAAATTCAAACCCGATCCAATAATTGGGAATGTAAATTGTCGCGAGCTGGAGAATTAGGGCTAGCAAGCCCTAAATTTATCCGAATCCTCGATCGTCCTGTGGCGACGACGAAGCTCCCGAATCTCACGAAGAAGCTTTGGATGCTCACGGTGACGAGTCGATGAAGTTCCCAAAGCCCTAATTTTATTTGAAGCACCCAAAGTTCACATCGGCGACGATCCTCCTGGGGAATTAGGGCTCCCAAAGTTCGACGACGAGGAAGTTCATAAAACGTTGATCCTCCTGTGGCAACCTACCCCTTCGACGACGACATCCCCTTGCGTTGGTCCTTCCACCGCGATCTCCCTCTGTGTCAACAAAGACCTCACTCTGCAATCAGCTTTCTGGTCAGCAGTAAAGCGTTGATAGCGACCTCCACTTGCATCGATAACGACCTACCCCTGGTCAGCTCTCTCCACCGCATGTGTACGTATTTTGCCTAGGTTCTTCTATGTTTTTTGGTTCTTTTAATAGGCTGAGAAGTGCCTCAAGCGCGAGATGGATAGAGTTACACATTACTTACAGTTGCATCTAGCAGTAAACTAAAATTGTTAGAGGTATGTTACTTTTGAAAATAATACATATATTTGTTCATTTAAAAAGCATTTTTAACTATAGTTATTGAAGGTGGAGGTACATTGATGTACTTTAAACTGATTGACATTATTACTTTTAAATTTCTCGTAGTACTAGCAATTTAATTTTTCAAGTTATGTTTGTTATATCTTTTATGCTTTTTTTGAGAGTTTATAGAATTCATATTTGCATGTTTTTAAGTGCTATAATATTATTATATTAAAATAATAATAAAACGTGTAATTCGTTTAATCACCGTTTAAACCGTCTAAGCATTATGCGCTCTCGCGTACTGAAACCGCTTTTTAGAACATTGAATGAGAAGTATCAAATATGGTCTAGTATATTTGATCTTTTTAACTTAGGTTTTTCATCCAGAGCTTCGGCGCATGTACGTGTTTGTAACTGTGCTTAACCATCCATATAAGATTGCTCACGTTTAGGGAATGGAGGAGAGGGTTTTGATTTTGAGATCAAGTATTTTCCAACAAAATGGGAGTTATACTTGCCTGTTTCTCTTTCTGTTTTTCATGTCAACCTCTTTGGAAGAAAGGGAAAGGAAATTATTTCATTACTTGAGATTTATGGGCTAGTGAAAATTGGAGGAGAGTGTTTTGGGAAGATTGAGAGTGTTGGCATTTGGCATTTGTAGATTAAATAACAATATGGTGATTGGATTTCAGGATAGGGGATTGCAAAAGAAACAATATAAGTAGGTTCCCAAGGGAGGATTGTTAAAACAGGCTAGATATTCAATTGGAGAGGTCCCCCCATACCTCCCCCCAAACAACAGGCCCCCACCCCTCATGCGTGCGCGCGTGTTCAGGATGTGTGCGCACGCGCGCCAGGATGTAAACGGATTGGATACAGGCTCTACCATGTTTGTATCTAGAATCATTTATTGAATACAAACTTATGTACACTTTCATGCAAATAATCTTTGGAAAGGAAATCTAGTATCCATATTCGGTGGAAACGGATATGGATACAAATTGGTTACAAACAATGATTATAAACTGTACAAACAAATACAGATAGAAATCAACATAGACATTGGGCATATTCAATATGATCATTGTATAATCCTCTTGGGTGCTGCTCCCATTATCAGAGGGAGGAAAACAAGTTAGGCATATCTTTTCCTTATCATATTTTGCTCAAGGTTTCGTGTGTTGTGAAAGAAGGGACGAAAAAATGTAAAATGAATCTCTTGTCATATTATCGGGCATGGAATGAAAAATTGGCCGATTCCAATATGTGATTAGCCGATTCATTTCGGGATCGGCTGTGACCGAGATGAAATCGGCCTTCGAAAGTCATAATTTTTCTTTTTTTTTTGGGGGGGGGGGACAGATTGGAATCACCTCAAAAAAAATAAAATCGGTTGGAATCGATTGTTTCCATCCAATTCTTGTCGATTCTGTTCACCAACCAATTCAGCTGTATGGCCAGAGAGAGCTCCATTAGCGACTGTAAGAGAGATCAGAGAGAGAGAGAGAGATCGGGGGAGAGAGATCTGAGAGAGAGAGAGAGAGATGGGGGAGAGAGCTCAGGGAGGGGGTTTGATGTGTGTCGAGAGAAAGAGGGAGGAAGCGAGAAACCTGGGACGTGTGGAGAGGGAGAGATTTAATAAATATATAAATTAGTTTCTTAGCAAAAATAATTATTTAATTTGTTAGCATAAATAGAGTTAATTAACTATCCAATAAAATAATATTTAATTTGTTTCTCAGCACTTAACAAAAAAATAGAACTTAAATTTTTTTAGAAAAATTGTTATCTAATTAGTTTATGCACTTTTTCATTAAAATACTTTATGTATATATTTTATCTCTACATCAGCTATTGCGTTTTATAAATTTTGCCAAAATGTGATTCAAATTTCATCAATTATTTTAAAAGGGACATTTTGCTACACCCCCTATATCGAACCGTAATTAGGAAAAAAACTCATCTTCATAATTTTGTTCGCTTCAGCCACTTCTTTTTTATGTAAGGATGTGCGCCACGTGTCAAGCGCTAAAGCGCTCATCAACGACGAAAAACGAAATGCTCATAGAGTAATTGCTTCAAATAAAGCGGACCGCTTCAAAAATGCTCTATTTTAAGGACTGCGATTGTGATCGCAATCCTTACAAAATGATCACAATATAGAGGACTACGACTATGATTGTAGTCCTCACAAAAATCCCTTATTTCTAAGAACTGCGATTATGATTGCAGTATTCACAAAATGATCACAACTCTATTTCTGAGGATTGTGATCTTGATCGCAGTTCTCATAAAATGCATGTTGGGGACATCTCTCCAGGATTGCAATTCTACACCAGGAGGCGTCGTCGCACACTTTCAGTTTGGTTCGATTAGGGCTGGGAAATTTAATTTAGCTATTTTTCTTTTTTTATTGTAATTTTATTTATTTGGCAGTTTTCTTTTAGTCCCATATCGTTTGTAATGGGATCTTTCTGTTGATGTAGGCCTATTTAAGGCCAAGACTGGTATCGTTATTGACAGTTTGGAATGAATGAAAATTGCTTTAAAGTTTTGTAGCCTGTGTGCTTTGGGTGAGAAACCCTAGGGAGAGAATCCCGCCCGGTTCCCCATCATCTTGGTATCAGAGCTTAAATTCCTGATTTCTTTCCAAAAACACAAAAAAAAATCCACAACAAAATTCCTCTTCCTAAAAATTAAAACCCTACATTGTTTTTCGCCTCTCTCCTCTTCTGAGCGCCGCCAACAAAAAAAAAAATAGAAAGGAAAGGGAACCTGCTCCTCAAGCCTTCGCACCCATCGACACCAACCAAAGGGCACGGATCTCGCACAAAATTCGATTCCAAAATCCCCCCTCAAGCAAAATTCTCTCTAAATCTCATCGACGAACTTGTTGATGAACTCGTGCTTGCTCATCTTGACCTCAAAGTCCACCACCAGGTACCCTCGATCCCTCAGCATCTCCATCACAGTTCGCCAGATCCTGAACAATCTGCTCGCCGTCTGCGGCTGCTCGTCGGCCATCGAGATCCACACCCCCTCGGCGATAACAACCACCCCAGATCTCCTTCTGAGATCACCATAGAAGGCTCCCCCACTCCATCTTCATCGTCAATCAACGCTGCCACGCCATTGGGTCCTCATGGTGCACACCCGAGCTCAAGCCTCCTCTTCAATCTGATCCCTCAATCGTGCGTCTATAACAAAGAGAACCCCACCAAACCTCCGCTACCAATCTTCCCTAGCAGAGAGCCTCCAAAATCAGGTCATCTTTCAATCCGAGAAGATCTCGATCTCAGTCGTTGTTAACTTCCTTCTCAATCAGATCGCGACGCGATCAGATCACGAGCTCGCCTGCACTCTCGTTCAGACCCGAGCAGATCATCTCTCTAGCAACATCCAATTATCGCCGCCCTACTTTTCGTGTGAACTGCTACTTCCTCAACCTCATTTTCGACAGATCTTCGAGAAGGGAAGGAGAAAATTTCGTCCTCCATCACAATTTGCTCGATCAAGCGACGACACCTTGCTCTGCGTCGACAATCAGACGTCTCCCTGCAATCAACAGTGAAAAACACCTAGAGGGGGGGTGAATAGGTGTAAATGCTAATCTAAATATCTTTTTAGAACAAGTATAAATAAAGGATGCAACGATTACTCAAAATAAGACTAGAAGCCGAATACCCGGTGAAGGGCTCTAAACTCCTTCCTCGTGATTCCTCTAGATAAGAGTTAGAGGTGCGTATTGCAATCTTGTTGTATGAGTAATGATCGACAATGTAGCAAGAAATGAATTGGAAGCAATAATGAAGTGCACACTAGATATATCACAAGTTATAAATGAAAGGCAATAACACAAGCAAGAATTGAAGAGCAATAAAGAGCAATGAGAAAATCAATCGCAAACACAAAGTATTTGTTTCGAGGTTCGAGCCACCGCTCTACTCCCCGCCTTCACCGCCGTGAAGGGTTTCCACTATCCACCGAGGAACTTTACAAGGTCTACCGAAGACCGGAGTACCGAACTCCACCAATAAATCCTCTACCGAAGAGGTATCTCAACAAGAAGGAACAAGTAGCCAAGTGATCACCAAAAAGATCACAAACTTCTTACAAACTTCTCTTTACAACTTCCTTATAGAATGAGGAGGGAATTTTTGGCTCTAGAAGTGTAGTGAGAAAAACAAACTCAGTTGTAAATGAAAATTGCTTGCAAACACAACTGAAAAACAATAGCCAAGAAAGCACTAGAGAATTGAGAGCTTTTTGAAACTTTTTCTTTCTTTTGAAAACTTGAAAACTAGGTATATTTTCTTGTGTCTTAGCAAGAGACCAATCCCCACTATTTATAGGGAAATGAGGGGATTAAAACATGATTTAATTAAGTTTATTTGGTCTAATAATAGTCCCCAAATTTTCAGAATTATCTGCCATACAAAAGACAACCAAAACAGAAAATCATCAAAGAGGAAAGAGCCGTTGGGCGCTGCAGACGACCGTCGGTCGACCGGCCCGGTCGACCGGCAGTCCAATTGGCAACTAGCCGTTGGACTCGGTCGATCGGTCGGTCGACCGGACGCCAAAGGGGAAATTCGTTTTGAATTGTCGGTCGACCGACCCGGTCGACCGATAAAAAACAGAGAGCAAGCTGTTTCAGGTCGGTCGACCGGTCGGTCGACCGACAGACGTGCACAAACGTGCACATCCAGGACACAGGGCGCGGTTGACCGGCCTGGCCTGGAATAGGTTCGGTCGACCGCCAGGCCTGAAAACAGATTTGAATAAGGAAATTTTCTGGACTTGGGAAAATTTTCAAAATAATTTTGTAGGGATATATGGCTAAGTATCATGCTGTAAAGATAGATATACATGATATAAACAAGATATAAAATTTTGTAAAAATTTGAATCATGTATAAAAATCAAAGCATGAACTTAAATCAAATACCAAAACTAAAAATTGTATTTTGAAAATGTGTGTGTTCTTGAGCCAATTTACCACAACCTCAAACTTTAACAAATTAAGTCTTACATAGGTTCTAGGTGACTACAAAGTCTTCAAGTGGGCTCCTCCATATGTGATCTTGAAAATCTTGTATCTTGAACCCGAAATGAACCGACTTGAGTCAAAACAACCTTCCTTTAGGGAAGAACACTCCATGAATCCTTAGAACCCTGAAACACACCTAAACAATAAACATGATTAGTACAAATAACTATATATGTTTTGTAATCATCAAAACTCAATAAAACGGGTGATTGTAACCTTGGGCCAACAAACAGTTGTTATTTGGAGTGAGGGCTGAAGTCTGGATCCACTTTGTTTGCTGCCTGAAAGAGAGTTCTGTGAACAGTACTCTCTATATTAAACTGACCTGAGATCGGAAGTGTGAGTTGGGTCTCACACGTACAACAACAAACAACGGTGTGTTGTAAAGTTGTGATTTGGGATTTGATTCATACCGGAATTCAGACTGACTGATCCGCATACTGCAGTCCGGATCTATTAGCACCATTGAGTTACAGAGTTCCGCATCTGTTATCCAGGTACCCAGATAATCAGGTATAATTTCCTTTGAACTGAAATTTGAGTACTACTTTAAATTCTGTCATAATAATTTCATCGATTATCTGCCATCCACAAACAACGAGTGAGTGTATCTGCTTTGCCCTTATTTGCGACATCTTTATATTAATTTAGGGACTGCTAAATACGTAGTGGATATCTACAGTTGCATAGAATTAATATTTTACAAAATATTGAGGTCTAATTGCAAGTTCTTTTTTACAATACAGTCTCTATTTTACACTCTTGAGCTTGCTAGCAGATTCATTCGCCTTATTGTGCGCTTTACTTTCCTGAATTGTTGCTGATTCTCCGCATCTTCTGCATCATCCTGCACGATTGCATTAGGGTTTGTTAGTGGCATATAGAAATTAATAGGTTGCATTCATTATTATATATAAAAAAAATAATCATCATAAATTCAGCATTTAGATAATAGCAATAAAAAAAAGAAAAAGAAAAGGAACTGTGCATGCGTACTCGTAGTGGTAAAGTCTACGACCTAGTTGAACCCAATACAAACATGGATCCCAATGCTTCTTCGTCTGGTATCACCTCACCAACAGATTACATGACTCTTGAAATTCTCAAAACTCTTGAGGAAATTAAAGTCCAAATGAACACTCTAGGTCAGAGAATGGATAGCTTGGAATTGGAACGTCAGGATGGCTCTCGTAATGAAGAGTGTTAACTTAACAATCGGGACAATCGTCGAGAGGAGAGAATAAACAGGAATTATAATCGATATGATGAGGATGAACGGTACTTGAAAAACATCAAAGTGGACGTATCGAATTTTGACGGCCGCTTAGACCCACAATATTACCTTGATTGGGTAATGAGTCTAGAGTGATATTTCAAGTGGTACGAGATTCCTAAGAGCGGCGAGTCCGTTTCGCTTCCATGAAACTGGTAGGACAAGCGGGACAATATTGGTCTAATGTTGAAAGACTGATAGCCCTCAGGAGGCAAGAGCCAATCCGGATTTGGGATGAGATGAAGGCTAAGTTAAGCCAGAAATATCCCATTACTTTTCAGGATCAACTTTTAGACAAATGGAGCAGGCTAACACAAGGGACTCATCTGCTTTAGAATACATTGAGAAATTTGATGAGTTCTTGACCCGGTGCAGCGAGTTCGTCGATGAGTCCCGAACCTAACCCTCTCTAGGTTCAGGTCTGGCCTTCGTGATGATCTCCGTAGGGAACTCTTTGCAAGGGGTGTTAGTGATTTAGAACACACCTATCAGATAGTTCGGGACTTAGATGTGTCTCGAGGACCTTACTATCAACGGGGTTCAGATTACAAGAACCAAGGCACTAGAGCCCCCTGGACAGTCCCAGCTCAAACCCAATCCTAACAGTTCGGTCCCAACAGGAGACCTCAAGGGTAAAGGCCCAGTTGAGGGCGTGCTACGAACTAACCCCGCACCCAATGTTTTAAGTGTCAAGGATATGTGCACGTAGAAAAGTTCTGCTCAAGCAAATCCAGAACCCTCTTTCTGGATGATCAATCAGATGAGGTGTAGGACGAACCTCAAAAGGAAGTTGTATTCGTAGGAAATGCGAGCAGTGATTCTGAAAATGATTTAGAACAAGAGGAATTTCTTAGTACTATCAGGCAAGTTGCTGTGGTTCGATGTAACCTCGCTCAACCTAAAGACATGGTTGACTGGCGAAGAACCTCGATCTTTCACACATGGATAAAGATTGGTGATAAAAATTGTAAAATCATTGTCGATAGTGAAAGTTGCATAAATGCTGTGTCATCTAGTTTGATTTCAAAGATAGGGTTGAAGACGGTCCCTCACCCTAATCCGTACAAAGTTACCTGGATTAACACAGCATCAATGGAGGTGAACGAACGATGTCTTGTACCTGTACAATTTGCCGCCTATAAGGACAAAATTTGGTGTGATGTAATAATTATGGATGCAGGACATGTGATTCTTGGTCGACCTTGGTTATTTGATATGGACGTAACTTTGTGGGAAAAGTCCAACACTTGTACTTTCAACTATGAAGGGCAACAGATCAAACTAATTCCGAGTCAACCTAGATCCAAACAAGAGAAAAAACCAGTGGACAAGAGAAAAGAGAAGAATCTCAATTTAATCGGCCCTAAAAAAATTGAACAAGAAGTGATTGTGGGGCACAAGTCATCGTTTTGCTTGCTCGGGAAGTAGCGAAAAAATCTCGTGAAACGATTCTTCCTGAGTGGCCCTATTATCACAAAGTTTGCTGATGTATTTCCTAACGACCTCCCTGTTCAACTGCCACCAATGCGGGACATTCAACATGCCATTGATCTAGTTCCGGGAGCTACTCTACTCAACTTGTCGCACTATCGAATGAACCCAATGGAACATGCTGAATTACAGAGGCAAGTTGAAGAGTTGTTGAGCAGAGGGTTCATACGAGAAAGTTTAAGCCCTTGCGTGGTCCCTGCACTGTTAACGCCGAAGAAAGATGGGACATGGCGTATGTATGTGGATAGCCGTGCTATCAATAAAATAACGATAAAATATCATTTTTCAATCCCCAGATTGGATGATATGCTTGACATGATGACAGGTGCTACTATCTTTTCAAAAATAGATTTGAAGAGTGGTTATCATCAAATTCGTTCCGCTCGGGAGATGAATGGAAAACAGCTTTTAAAACGAAGGATGGGCTGTATGAGTGGATGGTCATGCCTTTCGGCTTGTCCAATGCTCCAAGCACTTTTATGAGAGTGATGACACAAGTATTGCGACCCTTTATCGGCAAGTTCGTAGTCGTATATTTTGATGACATCCTCATTTATAGCAAATCAAAGGAGCAACATTTGGACCACCTCACACAAGTTTGTGTAGTTTTGAGAAAGGAAAGTTTATATGCCAACCCTAAGAAATGTACCTTTCTTACCGACCAAGTCATTTTCCTAGGAGTGGTTGTTTCTTCACAAGGTGTCTCCGCGAATCCCGATAAAATTAAAGGTATCGTGGAATGGCCAGAACCATGCAGTATTCGAGAAGTGAGGAGTTTTCATGAATTAGCTACTTTCTACAGACGTTTTATTCGAAACTTTAGTACGATCATGGCCCCGATTACCGATTGCTTAAAAAAGGAGGACTTCGAATAGACTAGAGCTGCTGCCAAGGCGTTTCGGGAAATCAAAGAGAGAATGACAGAAGCTCCTTTTATGAGGCTCCCAGATTTCACGAAAGTTTTTGAAATTACTTGTGATGCCTCAGGCATTGGGATAGGTGGTGTTTTGAGTCAAGAAAAACATCCCGTTGCCTATTTTAGCGAAAAGTTAAATGATGCTAAGCAACGGTACTCTACCTACGATAAGGAGTTCTATGCGGTAGTGTAAGCTCTGCGTTATTGGCGTCACTACTTGTTACCGCAAGAATTCGTCATTTATTCAGACCATGAAGCCCTTAAGTATCTCAACTCTCAAAAGAAGTTGAATTCGAGGCATGGTAGGTGGGTAGAATTCCTTTAAGATTACACCTACGTCCTCAAGCATAAGGCTGGGGTGAAAAATAGGGTCGCTGATGCTCTTAGCCGTCGTCGCGCTTTACTTTCTGTCATGAGTACGGAAGTGGTTGGTTTCGAGAAGATCAAAGATACTTATGAGTCCTGTCCTGATTTTGAAAATATATACACTGTCTTAAGGGATAGTTTGACTCATGAGATTGATGGTTTTCTTCTGCAAGACGGATATTTGTTTCGCTCTCGTCTGTTGTGTATCCCTCGTACCTCATTGAGAGAATTTCTGGTATGGGAATTACACGCAGGGGGACTTGCTGGACACTTCGGGCGAAATAAAACAATTGAAGCTGTCGAACATCGTTTTTATTGGCCGAGCTTAAAAAGAGATGTTGCAAGGCTTGTTAGTCAATGTCGTACATGTCAACTCGCCAAGCAACGAAAACAAAATACTGGTCTTTACACCCCTCTACCAGTTCCTAACTGTCCTTGGCAAGATGTCAGTATGGATTTCGTGCTGGGTTTACCAAAAACAGCAAGGAAGCATGATTCCATACTTGTGGTTGTAGATCGTTTTTTCAAGATGGCTCACTTCTTGCCATGTTCCAAAACGTCGGATGCATCTCGGGTTGCTACAATCTACTTTGATGAAGTTGTTAGGCTACATGGACTACCCAAAACAATTGTCTCAGACAGGGATGTTAAATTTACGAGTTACTTTTGAAAAATCCTGAGGCATAAAATGGGAACTAAACTTCTGTTTTCTACAGCCTTCCATCCACAATCTGATGGCCAAACTGAAGTAGTCAATAGAAGTCTTGGTAATCTGCTACGATGTTTAGTGGGTGAGAATCTTAGAGCATGGGATCTTGTGTTACCTACTGCTGAGTTTGCATACAACAGTTCAGTCAATAGAACCATAAGCATGAGTCCATTTGAGGTAGTGCATGGTTATCAACCTAGGCAACCTATAGACTTAATTCCCATGGTACCTCATCATACTAGGATGTCTGAGTCAGCTGCATCATTTGCATCACATTCATGACTTGCATAAGAAGATCAACAATCAAATTCAGAAAAATAATGCAAACTATAAAGCTTATGCAGATTTGCACAGGAAAGCACATGAGTTTAACGTAGGAGACTACGTGATGGTTCGGATTTGACCAGAACGGTATCCTCCGGGTACCGTGAAGAAATTGCACGCACGTAGTGCGGGACCATTCAAAATTTTGAAGAAAATTAATTCAAATGCATATGTGGTAGATCTCCCACCAGATTTTGGCTCCCTCTTTTAATATTGAAGATTTGATTGCTTATAAATGGCCCAATTTTTCCCCTGATAATCCTTTATTGGATGAGCCTTCCCTTGTGCCACCTCTTGAGAGACCCTTATTACCTCCTCTTCCCCAAATACATCCAACCCATATGGCAGATCAAATTGATGAAATTATTGATGATTAGATTGTCTCTACTAGAGATGGTGGTTACCACAGATTTTTGGTTCGTTGGAAAGGACTACCTGATTCTGATAACACTTGGATTAATCGAGAGGAACTCCAACGGTTGGATCCTGATCGTTTGGAGCATTATGAAAGCCGTGGAGGTTCACGTTCGAAAGAGTCGAGTTTTCCCAACCCCGAGGGAATGATGGGGACATCTCTCCAGGATTGCGATTCTACACCAGGAGGCGTCGTCGCACACTCTCAGTTTGGTTCGATTAGGGCTGGAAAATTCAATTTAGCTATTTTTCCTTTTTATTGTAATTTTTATTTATTTGGCAGTTTTCTTTTAGTCCCATATCGGTTGTAATGAGATCTTTCTGTTGATGTAGGCCTATTTAAGGCCAAGACTGGTATCGTTATTGACAGTTTTGGAATGAACGAAAATTGCTTTAAAGCTTTGTAGCCTGTGTGCTTTGGGTGGAAACCCTAGGGAGAGAATCCCGCCCGGTTCCCCATCAATGCATTATTTATGAGGATTACGATCCTCACAAAAATATCATGTTTCTGAGCCTTTATATAATTGCGACCATGATCATTGTTATCATAATCATAGTATTCATAAAAATATTTTATATTTGAGTCTTTATTCGCAGTCCTAAAGAGGACTGCGAATCCTCACAAAATGGTCACAGTATAGAGGCTTGCGACTATGATCGCGATTCTCACAAAAATATCTTATTTCTGAGGACTGCGACTATAATCATATTCCTCACAAAATGATCGCAGTCTTATTTATGAGGATTGCGATCATGATCACAGTCCTCATAAAATGCATTATTTATGAGGATTGCGATCATGATCGCAGTCCTCACAAAATATCATGTTTCTGAGTCTTTATATGATTCCGACCATGATCACAGTTCTCTTTATTAGAATTGCAATCATAATCGTAGTATTCACAAAAATGTCCTATATTTGAGTCTTTATAAGGACCGCGACCATGATCATACTCCTAAAAAATGCCCTATTTTTGAGATTTTGTGAGGACTGCGACAAAGTGTCCTATGAGTCAGTCCTTACAGAATTCATCATGAGCACGGACAAAATGAGATCTGCAAAAAGGTGATCTCAAAAAAATTGTTAAAATAGGGAAGGGTAAAATAGGATTACTCTGCGAATTACTCTGCATCGGGGTCAAGGTTGAGGGGTGACCAACGTCAGGTGCAATGGGGAAGGGTAAAATAGGAAATGAAAAATATATAAATAAGTGGTGGTTGGAGAAATCTGTTTTTGCTGACGTGGATGAGACTGTAACGAATCAAATTATGACGCTAAATTTTTTCCTTAATTATGAAGCAAAGTAGGTGACTGTAGCGAAATATTCTTTTTTAAAAATATGTTAAAATGCTGTTCATTATCTAAACAATTTAAAAAATAAATTTATAATTTTTTGATTTTTTTCACCGACTCCGATATCATCGAGACGATTTGGCCGATTTAGCTGATTTGGCTGATTTAGTTGATTCGACCAATTCCGATACTACTAACTGTCTGCCGGTTCCGATACTGATTCTGAGATTTCGAACCTACTATCAGTTTTAAAAAAAAATTAAAATTATAATATCTTGGTTCGAGTCTGAATTTTGTTGGATAGGTCATTTTGATACTGACATGGGCATTAAGAGGATATGAATGTTGAATTGATTCCAATTTGTTTACATCCCTATCTTTCTCAAATCAGGTTGGATTTTGGATACTTGATATGGTACATGCTTTGTTATAGCCGGTCTTTTTGTTCTCGAGCAATATACTTTTGTAGCCACCTATCAAAGTAGGGCAAACCATCCTAACAGATGATCCTCTTTTGTCATGATGCACACATCATGAGAAGTATGAGAATAAAGAATATTTGTTTATAAAGGTTCCAAGCCATTAATGACCCTTCTTTTTTGGTATTTACTAGTCATCATTTTGCAACTCTTAGATGAACATTTAATCTACATGCCATGTGATGTGGGAGTAAAAATCATGCTTTTTAAAGGATTTTTTCCCCTATGCATTTAGTGGTTGCAAAATGAAAAGTTTTTTGATACATAAACTATGGGCTATGGTGGCCTGTGATCATGAGGATGGTGAATCTATTCTGTTTATTATGATCTCCATATCTTAAAAATCATGTGTATTAAGGACTTTCTGTCATTGATTGTGAGGTTGCTTTAGTTATATAATGAAAAATCATTTATACTGCAACCATTCAATGCTTTAATAAGAGGTCCTTAAAAGCACATGATTTTTTTAAATATATTATCTATATTAGGGACTCAAAGTTGAAGGAGTGGATTGTTTAATTTGATAGCGCATCTTGCACTTTGGTAGGTGGGCACAATTGACTTATGCTCTTAAAGTGTTAAAGCCACTTTCCTTGTAGATGAGTGGAGTTTAGGCATCCAATTGGACTTCAAGTTCGTGTTTGGGTTGGGCGAGAGGTTTCAAGCTGATGGGGTTAACCTTCACTTGACTTGATCCTCTGAGCGACAACTTTAATTCAGAGCCTTTGGAAAATGTAGAAAAAGCATTCATTGTGTGGTTGCCCTCTTTGTTGCAATCTCTTTTTGATCATGCATTCCCCTCGTACAATACCCCCCTTGCATGGCCTCTTCCCTCTCTCTTGTGTTCCCAACTCTCCCCCTCCTATCTCCCTCCATGTGGTCCTGTCACTCTAATCCTCATAGCTACTCCTTTAATCTCTTCCCTTTGGTTCCCTTCCCCTCCCCAGTTGATTTCTATGCATGCGGTTAAATTGAAGCATTAATTTTTCCATCTTATCCTCTTTCTCCGATCCTTTCCCTCTTATCCCCCTTTTTATCCCATTGGTTTCTTTGCTTGTTGTCTAATTGAGACACCATATATTCCATTTCTAGAGTCTAAAGGTAGCTTCGAATTGCTTTAAATCATTGGAATATGGCTATTCTATATTGCCATGGTGATACTACAGATGCATACATAATGGGTAATATGTATGGCAGTGGATGTTGTGTTCTTGGTTAATTTTTCACTAATTAATGATTTTTTTTGAATATTAGGATTTTAGTTTACTCTTTTCAAGAAACAATTCATCAATTTATTTATAATTTCGTATCCGCCAAAATCGGATATCAGATATGAATCAGATATTAGCAGATCAGATGCGGATACTAAGCGGATAGTAAAAAATGGATATGGTTAAGGATAAACTAAACGGATATACTTATATTACTTCTCATCTACAATAATATTAAAGGTAATACATACTATGATATTATTGTGTACATATCAATACTTCCGTCGTATCCATTGTCATTCGATTTCTATAATAATGGATTACACGACATCCGGTGCTAAATGCCGATTCAGATGCCCCGGTTGATGTTGAAATGCTCAAAATATCTCGTGCTACTCTTTCTAAAATCAAATACTTTCCACTATTATTTTTTCACCAACACAAAATATCAAAATTTAATGCCTTATTTCATTGAAGGATAGTCTCCTCCGTACGGATATCATTATCAAGCGCCCAACATTCAGATATCGGATCAGATACGAATAAGATATTGCTTTTACTATATCCGCATCCACACCTACCTTCGGATACGGATACGGATACGGATACGAATATTGACGGATGTGAAAAAATGATATCCATATCTGGATTGGAGGCGGATTGGGATGCAGATTTTTGTGGATAATCCGCATCCCGTGACACTCCTACTCTTAGTGGGTCGGATTTGCAACAAGTCGGGTCGGGTCTCTTAGCGGGTATGATATTTTAAACCCGAAATCAAATCTAACCCTAACTTCCCGTCTCCTAGGCTGCTACAGTGAGGCTGGTGGCGGAGCTTGACGACAATGAGGGCGAGGAATCTGGCGCCGGCGAAGGCCTGGATCTGATCAACGATGATGAGTGGGGATTATGGCGGTGTCGGTGATGGGGAAGAGAGGTTGGAACTTCTCCAATCTGGCCTGATCAGCTCTAGTGAGGTCGATTCGTCGTCTACAGTTGAAGGTGGAGAGGCATAGATGGCGATGATCTGGCTTTGAAGGTGACGACGAAGATGGAGAGGCGGTGATGTGGTGGGGTGCTGTTGGCAAGGTTGGTGGAGGCTTAGTCGACGAGATCCACGACGGCGATGGATATCGAGGGGCAGAGGAGAACTGCGACGGTGTTGACTGAGAGGATGGTGGTGTGTTTGTGGCGGCGGGTGGGTGAGAGTTTTCAGTTGGTGGGGGGAGAGAACAAGTGGTAGGAGAAGGTGATCAAGAGATTTTGGGATTTTTTTTCGTTTCTTTTTTTTTTTGGGATTCTATTAGGGTTTCAGATGTCGATATCTTTTTTCCCTTTTCTTGAATAGATCTAGGGTTGATCTAGAATTAGGATTTGGGAGAGGGAATTGATTTGAAGGGGATTGAAAATCAGTTGCTCTGATACCAAATGATGTAAAACAATATGGATCACAATCACCTTCACATTGAAGATTAGGGTTTAAAATTTGAATTGAAAATCTGAATAGAGTTTTGGGCTTCACACCCTTTGTACGGGCGCTTCACACCTAAAACTCAAGAGCAAAATCTCAAGAGTTTTAACTGAAAAATTTGTAATTTCAATTATTCAGTAATTTCCAAAGAGAAGTCTTGGGGCTTATTTAGGCTTTACAAAAGAGCACGTATAGGAAATAATCGATGTGGTACTAAATACCCACATAAAAGAAAATACCACTAAATTCAGAAAAATAAACTAAAAAATAAAATAGCTAAAATCCAAAGAAGTCATCACATCGTTTCCTAGAATAGATTCGATCAAAGAGTCTTCTTAGTGGCGTGATGCCCTCATCAATATATAGATCCTTCTTCACTGACATTTTTATTATTAGTTGCAAACCAAATTGAGTATTACTAGTTTGATGCAGATCATCTTTTGGCAGATCTTTCTTCTTTCATTTGTCAGGCTATTTTCTGAGACCCCTTTCCTGCATTCTGTTTTGTTCTTGAAAGCATATCAAATGGTTACTCTCCACTGTATCCTTTGGTAGTTTGTTTATGGAAGCTCTGACTTTTAGGTTCCTATCAGGGATAAAATTTGCATCGTAGAAGCTGCAATTTTGGAGGATGGAAAATAATCAATAGCCATAGTTTTTCTCCATTCTACTGAAAGAAAATAGGCGGGCTCTGGATAATAATCTGTAGCCCCCTGTATGAACGCTTCCTTCTATCAGATCTATAGCTGTCAATTGGGACCACTCATTTATATAACTAGTGCAGAAATGGAATAACAGACTCAGCATAATGTTGTATGGAAATGGAGTGACAGCCAGAATAATGGTATTGCTTAAAATTAGTTTAATAGTCAGAATGAAAACAGTTCCTGGCTTCCACTCTGCTGGGTTCCTTTTCAGAAACTTTTAATCTTAATAATCTTTTAGTGTTTCTTTATGAGATATCGTTCTGCTTTTTTTTACATTATACGATGCTACACTAAGGCAACATTGTATTAATTTCAGTCATCTGCTGATATACCATATCAAGCTCGCAGGTCTCATGTTCCTGCTCCACCAATCCATTCTGTTCCATTAACCATGCCACTGCAACAGCAGCAGCAACAACCACCTCAACAGGTAAAGGGTGGGACGCCTTCTCAGTTTAGTGGCAAATCTTCCTGTTGACACCTCAATATAAAAGACCGGTTCAAGGATCCTCGTTCTTCTACATCTGGTGACGGTAATATAAGTTTCTCGGTTCCAAATGACTCTGCATGTCAGTTTCAGGGTGAGCTCCGTCTGATAGAGCCTCCAAGTGCCAGCAGCGCCACTGTTCAGGCTATTAGGCCTTCTTACAACCTGTCAAGTGCAAGCAACAGCAAAGTCTCAAACAGTTCAAAGAACTCATCAAGGAGTGTTGTGGGTGTTCTGACTGAAAAGTGTTGGCGGCTGCAACAGTGGCCAGAATGTGACATCCTCATTCAAGTCTCAAGCATCCCAGCAACAGTCAGCTTCCTCAAACCAGCAACAGTACCTTCATCCAATTGGATATGGAGACCAGCGAGGTGGGGCTTCTCAGAAGACGGCATCAGCAGGTGAGTGGCGCCGAAGGATGGGGCATCAGGGTAGAGGCCAATCTTCAGACAAGGGTTTCACCCCTGCTAAGATGAAGCAGATAATGCCAACAGGCCAAGACAAAGATGATTAGTTTAGCCCATATCTGGATCATTTTCGCTTCCTTTTCTGGTCTTATGTGATGGCTCTGTGCACACATGAGGCATTGCTTTTGCGGTTGGATCAGTCGTGTTGCGATATTTGCTGGCTATCAAGATGGTCGATATATATAGAGGGAATTGGATGCCCACTGGATGGGTTTCAATTGCTGAGCTTCTAAAAGCTTTAGACTGAGTCGTAGGGGTGCGAGGATGGATAAGAAACACTGATCCTCATTCTAGACGTTGGTTTCTGTTTGATGTATAAGAATATTCGCTTGGACACTGATCCTATAATTTCTGTAATTATAATTTTTTAGGCTTGTAGCAATAGGGATTTGCTTGTTCAACTTGCGAGTATCTATACCTTCTCTTCTGTTGTTATGTTGCAGGATAGACGACACCGAGTTCTTCCTTGTGTCGGGAGAAAATCCGTCTTAAATCATTTTGCATCATCTTGAATCAATAGTAGCGTATTTATGCTAGCAGTTGAAGGTCCTCCTTTTACTGCAACTTTTACCTATGCTGCAGTTCTTTGTCATTTCTGGAAAGAATTGCTCTGCCCGTGTTTACGGATCAAACGTTTGTTTTGTTCATCAAGGTGCTGACAATACATTTCAAGAAAACGGCAGGAAATTTTTGATATGAGTGGAAAACTTATGGAAGTTGTGATGCCAGCAAGTAGCAGAGAGTTGTAAATATTGGCTTGTGCTCCATATATTTCACTGTGAAGAGTAAGAGCTTAATTCACAGAAGCAGAACCAAGAATGCAATCAACATGAAAGGAGTAGAAAAAGAAGTAGCCTATGATGGAAGTTGCACAAAATAGTGCTCCATAGATTCTCAAAAGTAATCTCTGAAACACTTTGCCGTTCACTTTGCTGCAACATCTGAATGAAGAAAGTTGTGCGATCTCCACCATTGTTGATCTCTTTAAGCTTCAATTCATTGGCGCTTCCTCTTGGTCTCTACAAGTCTGTCACAGTTTCATACCCAAATGTAAGAACTTATACAAGAGGCCAAGAGAGTCAAAGAGTTCTAATAGAAAATGAGGTTCCTCTTTGACCCCATCAGAAGCAGTTAAACAATGAAGAGTGCACTTTGTGACTAGCCAAATCTTGCCACTTTGTGACTAGCCTAGTTGCATTCTGGCTCAGTGTTCTACTCACACTGAGAACTGTCACAACTGAAGGAACTTGCACCAATTTGATCTTGAATTATACAGTAATACCAAAACAGCACCCTCCTCCTCTAATAGCCCAGAAGAGGTCCTCCCCCATGGATTCCCTATCAAGAATTTCACCTTCGGCATTCACCTATGGTCGCGCCTCTCTGGAGCCAGACCCTGTTCTTAGCCATGGCCACGCTGATGGGACCGGAGATCGGTGAGGTCTACGAGGACGAAGGGTCCAATTGTGGATACATAGGGGAGCCCCTCGTAATCGTGCCTGCCACTGCGCATTCTTACATGCATGTTGTGCTCCTTGGCGCAGACGACCGTGGACAGAATATGAGATTCGCGTGCTGGGACGATGAAGAGGGGCTTACCCGATTCAGGTGCGTGGATTCTTGGATTTGGATGGAGAAGTTGAAGAGGGTGTGGAAGTTGTTTGAGTCCCGGCAGTGAGTATGGGGCCGGTGTGTGGTGGTGGTTGAGGAGGCAGCGGAGGAAGGGTTGGTGCATGGTGGACCGCGGGGAGGATGAGAGGAGCAAGAGGGCGATGACAAGGACTATGAAGGTGGATACATTCCTGTGTGTTTCAGTTCCATTAATGAAACAGTCGAGCATACTAACACATACTTGATAAAAACACATTATTATAGGTTCATTTATGCAACGATTTTGAGTTCTCAATTGCACGGAGGCTAGTAGGGTTTGTGGATACTTGTTGTTTGAGTTCAAGTGCAAGAAAACTACTAGCAATTTGTAAAGATTTGTAAGAGAATCAACTAAGATCACATATCGATACTTCTCTTTTTCTATGGAAGTGTTTCTTCCTTTAAGCAAGTTTCTTTTCCCCTAATACTGCATTTCTTGATCCATTTTTGTAACTAATAATAGAAGTTGTTGAAGGCACACTCTTGTCTAATAAAGCTTGAGTATTGAACTTGTGCTCTTTCTTTTAGCAACTGTTCCTTCTCACTTTGAGCTTGTATTGTGCATCTTGTACTTCATTTCAATCAATAATAAAAGTTGTTGAAAACACGCACACATGTCTGAACTTGTGTGCTCTCTTCTCTAGCAAGTGTTACTTCTCTCATATTTCAAGGAATTTATCTTATTTCATTAGGAGAAAGATAATGAAGCATCCAAACCATGAGAGGTCGATATTGCAACCATGCAAAAGATGTCAGTTTTTCTTTTTGAAAAAAAGTAAAAAATCACAAAAAAAAAGAGAAATATTACGCTGTTGCCAGGATCAAAACCCAAGTCACCTAAGTGACAGGCGGGAATACTCACCACTATACTACAATGACGGAATCTTTTGCAATGATTTCATATTTTGATTTAATAAATAAGGATAATTCCAGTGCCAATTAAATTTTTTATAACAACACAATAGATGAGCCAATTTATTTTAAAAAAATTACGCATAAATTGTTTTTGAGGAATTTTTATTTTAAAGAATTTGGATTATTTAAGTTACATACGATAACCACTCATATACGTATTTTGCAAGACCCATATCATTTAGATACTATAGTTAGGTACCATTGCTAAATATGCACAACATGATCAATAAGTTCCCAAGGTACTAATTTTAGATGAAAATTAACAATGAGAACCTAAATTCAAATCTAAACAACTAATCCTCTCTTCTCTTTACAATAATCTATATAAATTTCTCCTTCTTGCAACTCTTTTGACATAAAATAAAATTCATCAAAACATATTTCTATTAATATCTCTCTCATTTAGGTTCACGACATAAAATTAAACTTAAAATTAAAATTAAAATTTCATCAAAACTATAGTTTTAGTCTGCAATTGACGTAATAATGCGCAGATTCACGACACACAACTCTTTTATTGCCTGTGCATATCAAAGAGTACATCAAATTTCGAACTCAAAAAACAAACAAACAAGCAAAACAATCAATTAATTGGAGGAAGAAAGGGGACAACAAACAACTAATTATCTTCTTATCAATCTGAAAGGCCTTGGCAAGAACATCACCACAGATACTAGGTTTGGATCCAAACCCGACTTCATTCAATGTATTACCAGGCTTGTCCAGGCCGGAGAAGAAGAAATCTTCGGCTGTGACAAGTTTGGGTCTTTGCAGACAAATCCATTCACAAACACTGCAAGAATTGGAAGAACAAACCTTAACTAAATATGACGCAAGCTCGGAAAAATGTAATCTACAAACAGATGGGTTTGACATCTTGTCGGCAACACAGAAATCTCGAAGAGGACGAGGATCAGAAGCTATCACAGATATGGAGATCAGAGCAAGAAAGGAGGAAGATGTGAGCAGCCATGTTTAGTTCTTGTGAAGGTCAAAGAAACCTAAAGCTAGTTTCTTGTATGAATGATCACAGGAGTTGGACATATATGTTGGAAATTTGGAATTAACCAAGTGAGATTTTAGGAAAGTTTGATCTAAACTTAGGCGTGATCCATTGTTAGAATCACACGGGTGATAGTTAGAATGTATTCTTTTTCTATTGGGGATGAACGTGGTATATTTACATATTCAATTCCGTTTCCAAATGAATGAGATATTCAAATCGAAAGTTGGCCTGATT
Source organism: Agave tequilana (assembly GCA_038442645.1). Lineage (NCBI taxonomy): Eukaryota > Viridiplantae > Streptophyta > Magnoliopsida > Asparagales > Asparagaceae > Agave > Agave tequilana. Next base: position 190,671 of record JAVJIF010003708.1, read on the forward strand.
CAATTGCTTAAAGGAGACCAAAAAGAGTGGAAACTTTTTAGTCCCACATTAGAAGTGGTGTGAAAAGTTGAGTGGTTTAAATATGAAAAGTTGGGAGCTAAAGCTGTGCAAATAAACTGTTCTGACCAAAAGTCATATCCGTTTTGATTGAACATGCAACTTTGATTAGACTTTACGTTCTTATTGCAGGGATTATGCTGAATAAATTATTTATGCTGGAATATTTATAATAAAATATTATTTTTGGATAAATTATTGTTGAATTATTTATCTTACTGATTTATTACTAATACGAAACTGACTAAATATCAGTCTGATTGGTGATTAAGGAAGGGATTTGAAAGGTGCTTCTTTAATTAAGGAACATTTAATTGAATGAAAAATCTCTCACCTAATTTTCACCGACCTGGCGGATTGGACCAGTTGATCTTAATCTTAAATTATACTGTCAAGAACAATAATTTATAAAGATAATAGAGTTGGAAGAAGACTTTGCTTATGAGAACAAGTTTTTGACAGGGTCAGATTGTTAGGATTTTGCCTTATTTTCAAGAGGAGATGATGGCCAATAACATCTAATTGACTTGGAGAAGACAATAACTTGAAGCAGAAGAAGTAAATCAAGGTGAAGCAGTTTCTTTTTCAGATGATTGCAAGTTTCTTTATTCTGGCAAGATACGAATTAGAATAAATCCCTATTCACTGAAGATTGTTTCTAATGATTAAATGGTCTATAATCCTTCCAGATCAAAGAGATCAATTCCAAAAAAATTGACTAAGATTCTTTAACCATCTAAAGGTCAAGATCATCTCATAGTCCAAATAAGAGTTGTATTATAAAATCTTATAAATAAAGGTTATAATCAAATATTGAAATTGCCTCAAATAAGCTGATCTCAAGGAGAAAAAGGTAGAGAACACCAAGGATATTAGAAGGAAGCCAGTAAAGAGAGGAGAAAGGAAAAGGTCCATAAAGATAAGGTAATACTCTTATAATCTAAATCTAGATTAAAGAGGAAGGTGAATACTCTTATTGCATCAAGAGAAATATTAGATCTCTTTGTACTAAGTTATTAATAAAGCTCTCTCAAGTTCTTTCCCTGTGGATGTAGGCCAAGTTTGGGACGAACCACATTAAATCCCCATGTGCCTTTTTTTACTCTTTTGTTTAGGTATTGCTAGTTTGCTTTACAATATCTTTGTTTTGTAAGTACTGATCATATAACCAAGTTTCACAAACGTCGATCCTAGGAGTGACAATTGGTATCATAGAATATCAATTTCGTCACAACAATTGTATTAGAGCTAAAAGTTGACGAAGGACGATATGTCAAAGATAGGAAGTTCTACGACAAAGTTCACGGTAGAGAAGTTTAATGGCAAAGAAAACTTCGACTTATGTCAAAAGAGGGTGAAAGCGCGTTGCTGGTGCAACGGGGTCTTCACAAGACCTTGCAGGGTAAGTTAGCAAAATGTGCAGGTATATCAATTGAGGATTGGGAGGATATGGATCTAAAAGCGGCAAGCACGATCCAACTATATCTCACAGACGAGATGATGTACAACATGATAAATGAAAAAAACGGCTATAAGATTGTGATCAAGGCTAGAAACATTGTATATGACGAAAAGCCTCTCCAACAAGCTGTATCTCAAGAAAAAACTATATGGGCTACGCATGAACGAAAGGACAGCGGTGTTGGACCATCTAAACTTCTTCAATAAGGTTATCAGCGAGCTTCTACCTATTGATGTTAAGATCGATGAGGAGGATAAGGCGTTGATACTTCTCAGTTCACTTCCAGAGTCATATGATCACATCGTCACCACTATGCTCTACGTTAAGGAAACTCTCATCTTAGAAGAGGTCACGTAAACTCTCTTATCTAATGAGATTAGAAAAAAGGCCAAATCAAGAGAAGCAAACAGGATCAGGTTTGGTGGTCACGGAAAGAAAAGGAAGAGGAGAAGGAAAGAAAAGTTCGGGCTCGTCAAAGGCACGCCACTTTTGTAATAGGGAAGGTTATTAGAATAATGACTGCAAGTATCGGCAAGAGTGGTTAAAGAAGAAGGGGCAAGCTGCGGAGGTAGACGTAGTATTAAGCGGTGTAGAGGACACTGAGTATTAATGGCTTCCTACGAAAATAACACTTCTCAAAGTAAAGGCTGAATATGTGATTCAGGTAGTACCATTCATGCATGTTCCCAGAAGGAGCTGTTCAACTCCTTAGTTGCAAAGAAGAAAGGGATTATCAAGATGGTGGATGGCTCAGCTTGCAAGGTCATTGGCACTGAGACAGTCAAGGTTACAGAAAGATATGGAACGGTGCGTGCTCTGAAGGCGGTCCGGTATATCCCGAAGGCATGCTACGATCTAATATCTATAAGGGTGCTTGACGAAGACGGATGCCGGATCCAAGTGCAATAAGGCGTCGTCACAGTTAGCCAAGGAGACAAGATAATCCTGAAAGGAGAGAAGTGTGGAGGGTTATGCAAGTTGAAGAAAGAAAACTCAGTTGAGGTGGAGTTTTAAAGAAAAACTTGGAAGGGAGTTCATCGCGAGGTGAAGCATCAAGGAAGACTGCAACGGGACTGAACTGGGTCAAAGTGTTGTGTCACGCCCCGCTTCTTCCCAAAATACGTGGAAACGGAGTCGCGATGAGAGTCGGCGACATATATACCCGAGGAAAATACCTTACGTATATACGCTAAGCCTAAAGTAACCTGAACAAGTTATAAATCCCTACCATAAATTAAAATCATTGCAATAATACATATAAAGTCTAACACAATGATAGCATATGAATAAGAATAAGAAATGTGACAGGATGCGATATATGAATAAAAGAGTAGGGATACCGATAATCAAAAGGGAGAGACTCCAGCTCCTCAAGGTGAATATGATCCTCTCCAGAAACCTGATCAACAATAAATAGCCCTGGATCTGGATATGCAGATCCAGGGAGTCAGAACTCCTAGTGAATGTATAAAGAAAAAGGGAAAGATATGAAAATACAAATGTGAGCAGACTATGAATCATATATACTGGAATAAATAAAAATAACATATAACACATGAATAGAAAGTAAGTCAGTCAGAGAAGATCAGATATCCAATCAACTGTCAGGTGTACAGTCAGGTCATTGGTATAATCGGATGTCTACAATCAGTCATATATATATATATATATATATATATATATATATATATATATCAAGTTCAGTCTAAAATGTCAATGTAAGATTTCAGTTTTACTATTAATTATGTCAGCGAACACCAATTGCCACCTGTAATAGACGCATCCCATACTACGCCTACTACACGTGTCAATCAGGATCCTAAGTTATTAAAATTAGTGGAAGAGACATTGTCCATGCTTTAGGTGGGTCCCATACATACCCGGGACCACGGCCTCAGTTTCCTGGCGCTGAACCAGGCTGTACCGCTAGGTACTCAGTAACAGTAACAGTAATCTCACTGTATGAACAGTGAAACAATAACAGTACAGATGGGATGTCAGTCATCCCCCAGGAACCCTGCAGTGGAACCCTCAGTCGGCTGCGCAACCTGTATCCTAAGTTCACCCAAAATACAGACGCTGTCTCCTCCATCAATTTCCCAATCCCGATGTAAGTTGTTCAATTACTTTATTATCTATTCAATTCAGTTAAATCAGTCAATGTCCATATTACCTAGAGTACTGGGACGACATGGTGACGATAACAGTACAATACAGTAACAATGATCGTATACACGGTATACAATATCAGTAACAGTAACAGTATAGTAACCGTGTATACGATGAATAATAGGACTGTACAGTATTACGGTCAACGATACTTTCCTAGTAACTTTCAGTATCATGAACAATATATTTATCAGGTAGGCATTATGTATAATCAGTCACGTTACTTAAATGGACATGATATTTATTCAGAATCAGTATTATAATCTTTTGGGTTTATTCATTATGCATCTAATATGTGAACATGAATAATAATTGACATGCATGAACAGTAATTAAATATGAACAATATTTAAACATAAAATAACGTCTATTAAAACAAGTTAAAAGCACTCACATGCAATAATATCGAAATACTCGATAAATAAATAAGGAACACTCATATGAAATAATACTGAAACACTCAATGAGAAAATAAAGAACACTCATCTGGACTTATCACGAGTCCGATAACCAATTCGAAGAATCTACATTAAATACATATGAATTTATATAAGATATCGACTTTACATTTATTGAATTTTATAAAAGATATCTTACTTCATGTTATTCAATATTTTAAATTAAATACGGATGGTCCAGATCTTAAAATAAGTTGTAAGATGATACACTGAGTTTATAATATATTTATATTTTATTTACTGATTTTTGTGGGGTTTAAATGATTAAAAACATACAATTTTCTTAAAGGGTCTGAATGTTGAAGTAGCGGGTTTCAATTTAGAAAAGAGAGTTTCAGTTCAATATGATTTGCAATTAACCCCAAAATTTTTCAGTAGATGTTAGGGGTTATCTAGATATTTATCACTATGTTTATTTATTTTTTTAAGTTTTTATCTAGCTAATAAAATTATTTTTCAATAACTTAACGGGGCTGTTTTTGTATTTGGGTCGGGTTAAAAATGGAGTAAAAACCAATAATAATTGGGCTGGACTGAAATTAGGCCCTGAAACTAGGCTGTAGAATTAATTTGCGTTTATCTCCTTATTTTTTCCCTTTCTTTCTTTCTGTTTTCTGGCCTGGCCCATTGGCCAGGCCCAGTTTACTTTTTTTTTTTCATTCTCTTTTTCCTTTTCTTTATTTCTGTTCTTTTGGGCTGGGCCAGTGACGGCCCAGTCTCTGTTTTCTTTTTTTTTTTATTTTCCTGGGCCGGGCCAGTTGCGGCCCAGCTCTGTTTCTTCTTTCTTTTTTTTTTGTTTCTTATTCTGGACCTGAGCCTGGCCCATGGAGCCAGGCCCAGGGCTTGCTCTCGGGCCTGGCCGAGAGTAGCCCAACATTTTGTTTTTTTTTTCCCTAGACTGTTATGAGCTCGGCCCAGTGGCTGCCCAGGCCACTGGGCCTGGCAACCGGGTGCGGGTCTGCACCCGGGTCGGGTGCAGACCCGGCTGGGTCTGTGCAGCCGCACTGCTCTCGGCCTTTGGCCGAGAGCAGTGGCGCTCTCTTCTTTTCTTTTTTTTTTTTTTTTTTATTTTTATTTACAAACATAAATACATACCAATACACACACACACACACACACACACACACACACACACATATAGATAAATTCCAATCTTTCTAATTTTTTTCCCCATAAATAATACCTTGATTCATTACCATATGTATATTTTTTTTATACAATTTATTTTATTTGCATATATATTGGATAAGATTAAAATTCATTACAAAGAGAAGTTCAAGCATGGCATATCATAAATTATAATTCATTTAATTATCTAAATCTTAGGGGAATTTACGTTTTATAAGAGGATTCTTAAACATGATAGATTATTAAATCTAGTTTAACAACTTAATCTAGATAGGAACAAATTAAATCATGATGCTTTAAATAAAAATCTTACTTCATAAAATTTTTTTAAAACCTACTTGGATAGATTCCCCTTCGTCTGCTCCTCAATCTCCAACTGCTCCTCAACCTCCGAGCGGTTCTTCCGTCACGATTACGATCAATTCCAAGAACGGTGAAGGGATGAGGATGAATGATGGATTAAGGCTTCTTTCTAACTATCGCTCTTTATTTTTTCTGTTGTAAAGAAACAGGATAAAAGTTACGGTAATATAATAGGATAGAATATTTTAGATTAGGATTTTTAGGAATCAGTTGGTTAGGATAAAAATTTAGGTTGTTAAGATAAGAGATCTCTAAAGATCTCTTGAGATCTTTCAGTTAGAAATTTGAATTTTTAATTTTGACTTTGGGTTATTTAAAATAATATAGCTCTCCTTTTTAACCACACGCCAATGTGGCTATATATAATTATATATATATATATTTTGTTTAAACTTTATTTATTTATTTATTTTATTTTATTTTACTTTATTTTTTTGAATATGAGTTAAATGGGTTATGGTGTATTAAAGAAGATCAATTAGGAATAATACGAACAATAACATAATAATAATAATAATGCTAATAATAATGTATAAAATATAATGCATACATATACTTGTATAAAATGCAAATCAAAACATATGCACTTAATATGTATGCACATTTATTTATACACCTGTATAAAATAAATTAATCAATGATAATAATTAAATATAAATAAAATTAATAAAAGTAGAAATACAGTATTATTAGTTAGGGGATATTACATTCTACCCACCTTATAAAAATTTCGTCTCTCTAACGTAGGGAATGATAAAAGAGTCAAAATACAGGGAAAAACAATTAAGCTTCTATGTCGCCTCGCTGGGACACCACGATTCCGCTGCGTGCTCTGATCTCTACTACCGGCTTCAACATGGAGCGACCAGACTCAAGAGGCTAAATTAGGGAAATAGAATCGGAAAGAGGATAAGAATCAAGATGGAACAAAGATTACTCTAGAAGAAGAGGTGCAATCAGAGATTTCGAAAGATCAAAGAGAGAGATTTCCAAAGGGAGGACAGTCGATTCCAAGTGGGCTCAATATCATTATGTGTATCCTATATGTATATTGCAGTTTAATTATAACTCGTTCAAGTTACCGGTAAGAATCAAGTCCGTTTTATGTCGAAACCTAGCTCTGATACCAAAAAACCCTGTCACGCCCCGTTTCCCAAAATACGTGAAAACGGAGTCGCGACGAGAGTCGGCGACGTATATACGTGAGGAAAATACCTCATGTATACGCGCTAAGCTTAAAGTAACCTGAACAACTTATAAATCCCTACCATAAATTAAAATCAGTGTAATAATCCATATAAAGTCTAACACAATGATAGCATATGAATTAGAATAAGAAATGTGACAGGATGCGATATATGAATAAAAGAGTAGGGATACCGATAATCAAAAGGGAGAGACTCAAGCTCCTCAAGATAAATATGATCCTCTCCAGAAACCTGATCAACAATAAATAGCCCTGGATCTGGATATGCAGATCCAGAGAGTCAGAACTCCTAGTGAATGTATAAAAGAAAAAGGGAAAGATATGAAAATACAAATGTGAGCAGACTATGAATCATATATACTGGAATAAACAAAAATAACATATAACACATGAATAGAAAGTAAGTCAGTCAGTACAAGATCAGATATCCAATCAAGTGTTAGGTGTACAGTCAGGTCATTGGTATAATCGGATGTCTACAATCAGTCATATATATATATATATATATCAAGTTCAGTCTAAAATGTCAATGTAAGATTTCAGTTTACTATTAATTATGTCAGCGAATACCAATTGCCACCTGTAATAGACGCATCCCATACTACGCCTACTACACGTGTCAATCAGGATCCTAAGTTATTGAAATTAGTGGAAGAGACATTGTCCATGCTTTAGGTGGGTCCCGTACATACCCGGGACCACGGCCTCAGTTTCCTGGTGCTGAACCAGGCTGTACCGCTAGGTACTCAGTAACAGTAACAGTAATCTCACTATATGAACAGTGGAACAATAACAGTACAGATGGGATGTCAGTCATCCCCCAGGATCCCTACAGTGGAACCCTCAGTCGGCTGCGCAACCTATATCCTAAGTCCACCCAAAATACAGACGCTGTCTCCTACATCAATTTCCCCAATCCCGATGTAAGTTGTTCAATTACTTTATTATCTATTCAATTCAGTTAAATCAGTCAATGTCCATATTACCTAGAGTACTGGGACGACATGGTGACGATAACAGTACAATATAGTAACAATGATCGTATACACGGTAAACAATATCAGTAACAGTAACAGTAATAGTAACCGTGTATACAATGAACAATAAGACTGTACATGTTATGGTCAACGATACTTTCCTAGTAACTTTCAGTATCATGAACAATATATTTATCAGGTAGGTATTATGTATAATCAGTCACGTTACTTAAATGAACATGATATTTATTCAGAATCAGTATTATAATCTTTTGGGTTTATTCATTATGCATCTAGTATGTGAACACGAATAATAATTGACATGCATGAACAGTAATTAAATATGAACAATATTTAAACATAAAATAACGTCTATTAAAACAAGTTAAAAGCACTCACATGCAATAATATCGAAATACTCGATAAATAAATAAGGAACACTCATATGAAATAATACTAAAACACTCAATGAGAAAATAAAGAACACTCATCTGGACTTATCACGAGTCCGATAACCAATTCGAAGAATCTACATTAAATACATATGAATTTATATAAGATATCGACTTTACATTTATTGAATTTTATAAAAGATATCTTACTTCATGTTATTCAATATTTTAAATTAAATACGGATGGTCCAGATCTTAAAATAAGTTGTAAGATGATACACTGAGTTTATAATATTATTTATTTTATTACTGATTTTTGTGGGGTTTAAATGATTAAAAACATACAATTTTCTTAAAGGGTCTGAATGTTGAAGTAGCGGGTTTCAATTTAGAAAAAAGAGTTTCAGTTCAATATGATTTGCAATTAACCCAAAATTTTTCAGTAAATGCTAGGGGTTATTTAGATATTTATCACTATTTTTATTTATTTTTTAAGTTTTTATCTAGCTAATAAAATTATTTTTCAATAATTTAACGGGTCTATTTTTGTATTTGGGTCGGGTTAAAAATGGAGTAAAACTAATAATAATTGGGCTGGACTGAAATTAGGCCCTGAAACTAGGCTGTAGAATTAATTTGCGTTTATTTCCTTTTTTTCCCTTTCTTTCTTTCTGTTTTCTGGCCTGCCCATTGTCCAGGCCCAGTTACTTTTTTTTTTCATTCTCTTTTTCCTTTTCTTATTTCTGTCTTTTCTTTTGGGCTGGCCAGTGACGGCCCAATCTCTGTTTTTCTTTTTCTTCCTGGGCCTGGGCCAGTTGCGGCCAGGCTCTGTTTCTTTCTTTCTTTCTTTTTTTTTGTTTCTTATTCTGGACCTGAGCCTGGCCCATGGAGCCAGGCCCAGGGCTTGCTCTCGGGCCTGGCCGAGAGCAGCCCAACATTTTGTTTTTTTTTCTGGACTGTTATGAGCTCGGCCCAGTGGCTGCCCAGGCCACTGGGCCTGGCAACCGGGTGCGGGTCTGCACCCGGGTCGGGTGCAGACCCGGCTGGGTCTGTGCAGCCGCACTGCTCTCGGCCGAGAGCAGTGGCGCTCTCTTCTTTTCTTTTTTTTTTTTTTTTTTAATTCTTTTTTATTTTATTTACAAACATAAATAAATACCAAATTATATACACACACACACACATATAGATAAATTCCAATCTTCTATTTTTTTCCCATAAATAATGCCTTGATCCATTACATATGTAATTAATTTAGATTGTTAGGGTTAGGTTCTAAATTTCTTTGTGAAAGGAAATTTATTTATTTGGTGATTTATTTAATATGCAACTTATTTAATCCAATTCCTTTAGTTTTCTTTTTTTTTTTATTTCCAGAATTTCCTTAAAATTTTTCTAAATCTAATTGGGGTAATAAATCATTACTTATTTAGGTTTTAATTAAACAAGGGTGTTACAATAATGACTCCTGGAAAATAAATCTACGCATGGTAATTTAAATTTTATGTATATTTTTTTTATACAATTATTTTATTTGCATATATATTGGATAAGATAAAATTCATTACAAGGAGAAGTTCAAGCATGGCATATCATAAATTATAATTCATTCAATTATCTAAATCTTAGGGGAATTTACGTTTATAAGAGGATTCTTAAACATGATAGATTATTAAATCTAGTTTAACAACTTAATCTAGATAGGAACAAATTAAATCATGATGCTTTAAAATAAAAATCTTACTTCATAAATTTTTTTAAAACCTACTTGGATAGATTCCCCTTCGTCTGCTCCTCAATATCCAACTGCTCCTCAACCTTCAAGCGGGTCTCCGTCACGATCACGATCAGTTCCCAAGAACGGTGAAGAGATGAGGATGAATTATGGATTAAGGCTTCTTTCTAACTATCGCTCTTTTTTTTTCTTTTTTTTTTCTGTTGTAAAAAAACAGGATAAAAGTTATGGTAATATAATAGGATAGAATCTTTTAGATTAGGATTTTTAGGAATCAGTTGGTTAGGATAAAAATCTAGGTTGTTAAGATAAGAGATCTCTTGAGATCTTTCAGTTAGAAATTTGAATTTTAATTTTGATTTGGGTTATTTAAAATAATTTAGCTCTCTTTTTTAACCAGACGCCAATGTGGCTTCATGGTTTAGGTATTAGGATTTGTTACAAAAGAACGGAGTTTGAAGCTTGGCATAAACATGTATATATAATTATATATATATATTTTTGTTTAAACTTTATTTATTTATTTATTTTATTTATTTTACTTTATTTTTTTTGAATATGAGTTAAATGGGTTATGGTGTATTAAAGAAGATCAATTAGGAATAATACGAACAATAACATAATAATAATAATGCTAATAATAATGTATAAATATAATGCATACATATACTTGTATAAAATGCAAATCAAAACATATGCACTTAATATGTATGCACATATATTTATACACCTGTATAAAATAAATAATCAATGATAATAATTAAATATAAATAAAATTAATAAAAATAGAAATACAGTATTATTAGTTAGGGGATATTACATGTTGCGGAAGGAGAAAGGGTGCATTCAGGTAAGGCCGGATGACCCAAGCCATGGAGGTAAATCAGCCAAAGACCCTGGGAAAGTGGGTAAGAATTAAAGGCTTCACGGCACAGTTACAACCAATAAAGAATCAAGATATTAATCTGAAATCTCAAGTTGTTTTACTAAAGGCTTGAAAAACAAGTCAAGATGGAGATTGTTTGGATTTTGCTTTGTTTCAAGAGGAGATGATAGTCCAGAAAAATTTAATTGAGTTGGAGAAGACGATAGCTTGAAGCAGAAGAAGCAAATTAAGGTGAAGAAGTTTTCTTTTCAGGCGATTGCGAGTTTTCTTATTCTGGTAGGATACGAATTGGATTAAATTCATATTCAATAAAGGTGTGTTTCTAAATATTAAAGGGTTTAAAATCTTTCTAGATTAAGGAGATTAATTCTTAAAAGGATTGATCAAGATTTTTCAACCATCCAAAGACTAAGATCATTTATAGTCCAAGTAGGAGTTATATTATAAAATCTTATAAAACAAAGGTTATAACTAAGAATTGTAATTACCTCAAGCAAGCTGATCTCAAGAAGAAAAAGTGAAAAACACTAAGGAGATTAGAAGGAAGCCAAGTAAAGAGAGGAGAAAGGTAAAAGTACATAGAGATAAGGTAATACTCTAGTAATCTAAGTTTAGATAAGAAGGAAGGTAAATATTCTTGTTGCATTAAGAGAAAAGTTAGATCTATTTGTACCAAGTTATTAATAAAGCTCTCTCAAGTTCTTTCCCTATGGACGTAGGCTAAATTTGGGCCGAACCACGTTAAATCCTCGTGTGCTTTTTTTTTACTCTTTTGTCTAGGCATTGCTAGTTTACTTTACAATAATTTTTTTACAAGTACTGATCATATTGCCAAGTTCCGCAAAATTGATCTTGAGAGTAACAATGGTATTATAAAATATCAATTTCTTAACTACAATACCTTGTCAATGATCAATAAGGCTGCCTCATTCTAATTATACTAACAACAAATGAAGCAGCCGTCAGTATGAATGCATGCACCCAATCTTATTGGAAAGTTATTAAGATATAAACTAATGACACGATGAAGAGTAACACGGTATTGATTAAATTATAGAAAGAGATTAGAACAAAGACATGTTCAAAAACAAGATTATGAGAAAGGATCAGAAATTAAATCTAAGCTAATGTCAATGCTTGGCCGGCTTGGTACTTGCTCTCTTTTCTCATCTCAGAAGCATCAGCAAACATAATTCCTAATGTAGCTCAAAAGATTATTAACTCTAATCACACTAAAGTACAAACAAAACCAAACTATACGGGCACTTATTTGGTATTTATATACACATGCATACACATGAGCAAATATAAATAATGCTTTATGGATAAGATTAGAGGTGTTTCTAATCAATAACAGATAAATATTCTACTAATAAGACTCTAATCTTTTATGTTGCTGAAATTAATCTATGGTATTGAATTTGTTCAGTTTCCACAAATTATCTGACTTTTTAAAAAGATATAGTGTTAATTTGTTTTCATTTATATCCTTTGTCTAGTTTTGCAAGGCATCATCCACAATAATCTAATGCAGGGCCTAATGCAACATGTTAGGAGAAGCAACACAAATGGCAGATCAGACGTACACACAGAAATTTCTATATGATCACAATGAAATCCTAGGTAACCTGCACAATGGATAGCTATTTCAGAAATAAAAAAAAAAGTGAAGAACTATTCGACGGTCAATCAAACAAGTGTTATTGATGAACGTAGGAGCTGAACTATTCTAAGTTGGCCGTACAACAAATTGCACATAACTCGTGCTTTTGCATAACTGACTCGTCTCAGTATTAGGTAGAAGTTTGAGCAGAAAGTCCGTACAAGATACGAAGAGAATAGAGTTGTTCAGCCCTTGTGTGCGAGAATTGTATCAGAGGTGGTCATCACATATAAGTTTCAAGAAATATAACCGTCAAGGTTATGACACAGCACAGCAAATTGATGAATCTAAGCAAGAAAATTGATTAATCAAAGCAGAGAAGACATAATCCAACTGTTAAAATCCTACAGCAAGAATCTTGCCCTGATAGTTAAGGAGATAGCCGGCAACAGAGCTGAATTGAGAGGGGCAAAAGATACAAACAGTGGACGCTAAATTTTTGGAATAAACTCTTTATTTTAATGGTAACAGATACAACTAAGACGAGGCAAAAAGGCACAAGACCTTAACACAAAGATATCATGGTATAATGAACAAGATTTCACAAAGTTAATTTTGTGTAGCTTGAACAATTCCTGACACTGCTAGCCAAATTTTTTGCTTATTCATCATGCTCTCAGCATCTAATTCACGAACATTACAAGATTAAAGATTTGCTTGCACAATGCAAGAACTGAGAAAGCAGGTAAACAGCAGTTTCAGCTGTGCATAAAAGTCAGTATGATAACTAATTTCTACTAAATATCATCGCCGTCTCCTCATCAGCTCTCTTACCAAGTCCATGACCGCGTGTTTGAATTTTAAACTAAAAAATTCCTGAAACACCGCAATTAGCTAAAGTTAATTACAAAAAAAGACTAATTTTTCCAAACAAGGCAACTAATTTAATTATGAGGATAATAAAGACCCTATCAAACCTAGACACTTCTTTATATGATTGTAAGAGCTAAAGAACATTTCAAACACTTTGCAACTAACCCAAAATCCCATGTCATCCTCCCTCTATATAAATGGTCACCGCGGAAGCCATTCCACCATCAAGGCTGAACATTGAAGCTTCCATCTCCTTCACATATTCATCTTGGTTGCTCGTTAGAGAGAGAAGAAATGGCTGCTTACATCTTCATGCTTTCTCTCCTTGCCCTTACCTCCTCTCTCGCGATTGCTTCTGATCCTAGTCCACTTCAGGACTTCTGTGTTGCCGACAAGATGTCTAATGGTATGTTCACATTATTCCTCATTTAGTTAATTAAAGTTGCTTCTGGGTTCATGAACTTGATCTTTTTAAGTCTTAAGAGAACTCCAATCTACAAATTTAAGTGAAA